>VDFB02000008.1:312705669-312840924 GCA_007258455.2 Sequoia sempervirens
TCTCCTCTCTACCCTTAACCCTATAACCCTAAACCCTTCTACTCCCTACCCTCTATGTCTCTCCCACTCCCCCCCTCTCTCTTGAAAGTCTCTCCCTCCTACCCACTCTCCCTCTCAAGCTCCCCTACCCTTAACCCTTAAACCCTAGGACCCCCTACCCTTTATCCCTCTCCTACTCCCCCTCTCTCTCTCTCAAGTATCTCCCTCCTACCACGGATTAAATTTGATGGTCAACTTTTCTTGTCAACAAATTTTTTAATGACGGTTATCTATTCAAGGGTGCCCTTAAAACATTATGATATACCTTAGTGTATGTAAAATTATTTATAAATCAAACATATATATCATTATAATTCTATATAAATTTTGACAGTCTATCCAAAATATCTCCTTTTATCTGATACAATCTTCTTAAAATTTTGATTGTATTCTATGGAAAAAATCTCTAAATACGGTCATACAACCATCAAATTTAAGCCATGCCTCCTACTCCCACTCTCCCTTTCTCTCCCACTCCTTCCATAGCCCTCTCTCAAGTCATAATTTAAAAAGAATATAATTTATATTAATATTAATATTAAAAATTAATTTTTAATAGAGGGGGTTTGACTGAACATCTTTAGAATGTTCGACTGAACCCAATTTAAATCTATTTTTTTATTGTATGTTAAATGGGTTCGGTCAAACATTGGTTTGGTCGAACCCCTATTCGACTGAACATTTTTTTTTTGTTTGACTGAACACCTGTTCTACTGAACCCACTTATTTTCACCCTCATCCCCTGAGGCACCAAAATTGCTGAAAATTTTGCACTTCAAAGCTCGATTTGAGAATGAAAATGGAGGAGATCTCAGAAACCCAACTAGTATCAAGTTCCCCTCAAAATGAGCTATCCAACGAATATAATTTTAATATGTTTTGATTATATTATCTATTTGTTTTTTAAGTTCTATTAAATATAGGTTTTTCACCGAAAACAAAACTCTCTGTTCTGCACATGTGGAAAAATAGAAGATTATAAAAAAGAAAATTAAAAATATGAGTGCACCAGATATTGGAGTCCTTGATCCAACAAAAAATAAAAAATAAAAATTGATACATACAATAAAAGTTGTGTTATGCAGTCGTGTTATGTCTAAATTGTAATTGATTTGACTTTGAAACTTGATTAAAGAAACAATATTCAATAAAAAACTATCCAACCAAGTGGAAGCACTAGATATCAAAGTTACAAATCTAAATTTGAAAGAATTGGAATTTTTTCTTTTGAGAAAAAAAAGTTATGCTATATGGTGCAAAGTCATTTTTAAAAATGTTGTTTTTGAAAAAAACCAATTTTCGTGGGAGATGGAAAAAGTGCAATCTGATTCCAAAATTTTGAAAAAAATAATTTTTAGAATCTACAGACAAACTGTGACAAGAAACTAGTTTGCATCATCTTCAAATTCCTCACGGTTTAATCGCTATAGGTGCCTGAATGTGAAGATTTAGTTAAAAAAAAAATCAATGTCCAGTTTGGCCAAAAATTGTAAACCACTATTGTGGGATCACCTTGTATCATATTATAATTCTTGTTTGGTGGAATAGAATCTTTCATTATTACTTCTCTTTATTGCATGTGGAGGTTATTTGGTGTTACGGATTGAAGATCTTGGTTGCTCAATTCAACATGCTATCCAAGCTTTGAATCTGGAAAGCCCTTTCCATTTTATTAAAGAGTTTCTACCATCAAGTTTTCTATTATGACTTAAGATTCTTTTTTTATCTTGTAAATTCTCGTATGCTCTTCTCTTGTGTTTCAATATGATCTTGAGAATCAAAAAGGATTTGCATAGATTTATTAATCCTATATTACATGTTTGCTTTTTGGTGAGATCTAGTGATTGCAACACTTTTGTGTATAGTGGCAGTATTTTTTGATGTCCCATTGCATCCAGGAGGTTTGAGAAAGTCAAAATTGGCTTTCATTTCACTCAATTTGGTCACTTTTTATAAATTTCGCAAACAAAGGTTTGAAGCTCAAATCTAGGAAATAATTTTTTACAAGGGATTTTTTGGCAAAAAATAACCCTGCTATTACATTTGGGAGGCCGATTCCATGAATTTTGATATATAATTTTTCTAAATTTGGAAAAAATTTGTACCTGAGTTAAATTTTTTTCACTAGAAGGGTCATACGACCCCCAAATGTAGGTACAATTTCGCATAAATAAATTTATTTTTTTTGGTTTAATTATTTTAAAAAAAAATTATTATTCAAAAATTTATTAATTTTTAAAAATAAATAATTTGGGCCTCGAAGGTACCCACATGATACCCTTGGGGCCCACCCCATTTGTGGTGCAATACCTTTAATTGTACTACCACCATTAATGATGGCAACCCATTAAAGGCTACACCCACTTAATAAAGGGATGCATGGGGGGAGGGGGGGTTAACCCCTCCTACATTTTTAAAAAATATATATATATATATATATATTAAAAAACTTTTAACTTTTATTGATAATAGTTTTCATTTTTAAATAAATTAAAATAATTTATTTTAAATAAATATTTTTGTTGAGTGCCCAACATTTTTAGTAGTCGACCCCTGGTCACATGGGCAACTAGTCCATAGGCCAAGGGTGCTTAATTTTTTTTAATCTTTTTTGGCAATTTTAGCAAGATCAAGAAATTCACAATAAGTACTTTTGATCTAGGAGTCGGTTTTTGGCAAACAAGATATCAATGGAAATCTAGTTCCAAGCGCTATCCAATGGTCTAGATGTGTTTCTTAGATTTTTCTCATAACTTTTGCCTTGTTCCTCTATTTTCCACGATTCTTGCAGTGTTGGAAAGGTATTTCAAAGTTCTTTAGAGTTACTCATGCACTTTTTCTAGATTTATCCCCTAGTATAATTAATTCAATTTTTTTGTGTTTGAACACTCTGGTTAATTATTTGGATATTTTGGCACCTAGAATCCTTGTATTTGAATGGGATGGCCTCATTTGGGCTATTTATATGTATAACTAGCATTTTGTCCTTTGTGGACATTTTGAGAATTATTTGTAAACACTCGCAAGTATATGTAAATGCATTGAGATAAAGTGCCACACTATTGTACATGTATTTTAGAGATTTTGCACATAAGATTGTGCCATATTTTATACTTGCACTATATTATAAAGTGCCATGAGGGCGGTGCAATGCCTATGTTATTTTCCTTCACACCTTTGTCAAGTGAGTGTCCCTCCATGACAACAATAAATCCATTTGATTCTTGCCTAATGCATGCGTGCCTTTTTTTTGCACACCTTTTTTCAGTTGTAGGTACTTTCTAGTGCACTTTTAGATGTTTCTTCTCCTTCATGCTCTACATGATGATACACAAAATTTTAGTGGATCTATCATGCCTCTCCCAAATTAGCATTATGGGGGGGTATTATACTATTCATGAAAATACTTCCTTTGTTTCTCTTTGGAGTGAACTATGTATCTAGTATTTGTTCCTATGTACTAGGTGGATGCAACAGCTAGTTGCCTATGCATTTTGGTGAGATGGAGAATTTACCATATAGACTCTTACATTCATGTTTATGGAGGCAACCTTTTATCCTCATTTGATTAGCATTCTTTAGACTATTGGGACCTGTATTTTCAACTTACATTGGTTGAGTAGTGTTGTTGGGGTCACTCGTGTAGATTCATGTGCCATTTGTATCTTTGATTGACATGTGTTTTCCTTTCTTTGTTATTTGATCATTGTTCAAGTACTGTCAATGGGGGCACTCATGTAGATTGTTGTCTTCTTGATCTTGATCATCCTATTTTTAGAGGAGATTATTCAGTTACAACACTATAGTAGTCATCTTTTAACAATTGTTTAATGAAAGGGTCCTCCCCTTACCTACAGAATCTCAACATACCCACAAAAAGAGCAACTAGATTTAGGAAGAGAGAATAAATATTTTCTTTTATTACTAGAAATACATTACAGATTACATGCCATTATATGGGCTACTTGTTACATGCATAAGCTTATTTGTAGCTCTAAGTTCGCCCTTCATTCTTCACTATAGGTTATTCCTTCCTTCTGTAACTCCAACACTCTCAGCTTCCCCCCATGCTTGTATTTCCTTAGGTTCATATATTGCTTTAATTCTTCAGGTCAGCCTTGACCTTTCCTGCTCCTCATGTCGTAGTTTCCATTATCATCCAATCAACATTTGAAACCACCAAGTTGTTATATCATTATCAATAGCTACACCTAGCCAACCAATGAATATGTATTTCACAACAACGATGTGGAATACATTGAATATCGCTCTACCAAGTCTCATGACCAAACTTGCTATCCACCATTGTTGACCATCTTCATTCATATATTGCTATCAAAATATTTCCAATACTTTGTGAGATCTCTCTTTGACACCACCATGTCACATCAATAAGCTCTTACAATAACATCATTGAAATTTTGAAGAGACATTGGAGGATCTCTCATCAAAACCATCATGTCACACTGACATTTCCACCACCACATCGTCGATGAGACTTCGCCTTGTCAAAGAGACTCAATAGAATCTCTCACCGACACCCAGAGGTCACCCCAATGTAACTAAGCACACAACCAATAGAATGCTGATGAGACATGGAATGTCGAAGAGACATTCACGATTGTCACGCTAACAAGCATGACTCTCACCAACATGTCTCCACCACACTCCGTCGGGATGTTGAAGAGACATCTTAATATCTCCCATCAACATTGCTTTGTCTCTTCGATGAAAACAACACCGAATTAGGTTGTCAAAGAGACTTCTATGCAAGTTTCACCGAAATGTGCTTGTCTCACCAAACTCCCTATCCAAAGAACTATGTAGAATGTTGGATGAAATTCCAAACATAAACTCAAATGTGGTAACCTGGTGTTGACTATTCATTTAAGGTGAACTCATGCTAGGAGCCCTTATTAAATTAAAATGATACAAATCGATGCAAGATTGCATGTACATCCTTGGATGCTCCTGCATCAGACACCCAGGGTAGTTTTGAAACTTAAATTTGCCACTTCTTAGGAGTTAGAGGAAAACCAAGGTGGCTAACCTCTGACTCAGGAAACCAAGTTGAATCTTCAACTGGCCTTCTTTTCCACTTCATCATGTAGTCATTATACTACTTGTTCTTGGTGCTTCTTCCCACATGATTGTTCAAGATCTCTTCAATTTATTCTTTTTCTACTACATGTGTTGGAACACTCCACTATGCATCTACCAACTCATGCTTTGTATCTCTTTAATGATACTTTTTCATATCTAAAATGTTAAATACAGGTGAGACATGAATCCCACTCGGCAGTTCCACCTCATATGTGTTTCCTGACTCACGTTTCTTCAAAATCCTACATGGTCTGAACTTCTTCATCTTTAGCTTATTTTATGTACCAACTGGGAATCTTTCCTTCTGCAAATGAGCCATGACTTAATCTCCAATAGCAAACTCATTATGCCTTCTTTTCTGATCTTCCTTAGCCTTATACTGTGTATTCTTATGAATATGTTCCCTAACCTCCTCCTGCGCATTCTTTATATGTTTAGTGAAATCCTTAGCTTCAGCACTATGTTTTCCTTCCTTATCCATCCTCCTCAATTCAGTAGTAGTTCTCAAACTACTCCCATACACAATCTGAAATGGTGACTTACCAGTGCTTCTATTGATTGAATTGTTATAAGCAAACTCTACTTGCAGAAAAACCAAATCCCAACCCTTGGGTTTGTCACTTGCAAAGCAACTCAACAAGTTACCCAAACTCCTATTCACTACCTCTGTTTGTCCATTTGTCTATGGATGGTGTGCTGAGCTAAACTTCAAATCAGTTTTCAACTTTTTCCACAACATCCTCCAAAAATACCCAACAAACTTGGTATTTCAGTCTAAAACTATGCCCTTTGGTAAACAATGTAGTCTTACCACCTCCTTGAAGAATAATTTAGCAATATGAACATAACTAGTCTTATGACACATAATAAAATGTGTCATACTCAAAAATCTATCCACCACTACAAATATGGAGTCATGACCATGCTACATCCTTGGAAAACCAAAAACAAAGTCCATACTGATATCTTCCCATGGCCTTTCCAGTATAGGTAATGGTTGGTATAACCCCGTATTTTGACTTGTTCCTTTTTCCATTTGGCATATTTTACAACCTTGTACAAAATTCTTCAAATCTTGTTGCAACTACAACCAATAATAATGTTCACCAACAATCATAATGGTCTTATCCTAACCAAAGTGTCCTGCTAATCCACCACTATGCTTCCCTTTGATCAAATTCTCCCATGGAACTTTTGGGAATACACAATTGATTCCTTCTAAATAGCATACTATCTTGAATGGTATAATCCATCCACCTTGTCCTATCTTGTGTGACAGGCTCCTTGTAGGCTTTCGAAGCTTCTACAAATTAATCAGGATCTTCTGGATACAAGCTTGTGAGTTCTTTGAACCCAACAACTCCAAATTGCATTTATGTCAACAAGTTTTTCCTTCTACTAAAGGCTTCTACAAACATATTCGATCGTCCAATCTTGTGCTTCAAAACAAAGGTATAAATTTGTATAAATTCAACCCATTTCAGATGCCTTTGATTTAATTTTCCTTGACTATTCAAACATTGTAAAGCTTGATGATGAGTAAACAAAACAAATTCTTTTGGCAACAAATAATGTATCCACTTTTTCAAAGCCTAGACTATGGCATAGAATTCCTGAACATAAACGTAATATCTCTTCTTTGTATCATTCAATTTTTCACTAAAGTAAGCAACAGGTTTACCTTCCCAACTCAAGACAACTCTAATGGCACTACCACTGGCATCACATTCTACCTAAAATACTTTATTGAAATCTAGGAGTGCCAAAATGGGTTGCTTCATGACCTTCTTCTTCAGTAAATTGAAACTTCTTTCTAGTCCTGTACTACATTTGAATTCTCTTCTATCCCCTCTCATTGTTTTAGTTAGGGGTGCACAAATACTACTAAATCCCTTAATAAGCTTTCGGTAAAAACTAGTTAGACCATGAAAAGATCTTACCCCGATAGAATTTCTTGGTGTTGGCCACTCCAAAATGGCTTTCGCCTTTTCTGGATCCATCTCCAAACCCTTTGTTGAGATAACAAATCCCAAGTACACCAATTCCTGTTGCACAAAACTGCATTTCTTCAAGTTGATCAACAATTTCTCCTCTCTTCTCAAAAAATTTGCAGATATGTATCAAGTGCTCCTCCAATGTCTTACTAAAAATCAAAATGTCATTAAAGTAAATAATGACAAACTTACCTAGAAATTCTTTCAGTACCTCGTTCATGAGTCGCATGAATGTGCTGGGTGCATTGGTCAACCTAAAAGGCATGACTAACCCCTTGTACAAGCCTTCTATGGTCTTGAAATTTGTCTTCCATTCACCTCCTTCTCTAATTCAAATATGGTGGAAATCACTCTTCAGATCAATATTTGTGAAATACTTAGCTCCACGTAGGCAATCCATAATATCGTCCATCCTTGGCAAGGGAAATCGATACTTGATTTTGATCTTGTTGTTGGCCCTAGAATTAGTACACATTCACCATTCATCATCCTTCTTGGGTTCCAGTACTGTAGGAATTGCACATGGGCTTAAACTTTCCCTGATAAATCCCTTTCAAAACAACTCTTGCACTTGTCTATTTAACTCCTCATTCTTTGCAAGAGACATTCAATGAGCTACCTTATTTGGAAAATTGGCTCTTGGAATTAGATCCATCTAATGACTAATCTTCTTTGCTGGTGGTAATCCTTCTGGCACATTATCATAAATAATACTCTGGAATTCATCTAGCAAACCACTCACTTCTATAGGGACTTCGTTGCTAACCTCCTTTTCAGTTCTTGGAATTAATCTAAAACAAATGTGTTCATGTCTCATACCTTCCAGGAATTTTCTTCTATCAACCAAGTAAATTCATTCATTGTTGCATACCTTTTCATCTTCTTCCTTCAAATGCTTCATCTTATGTTGAATTCCATCCTTCATTAGTGAATAAGTGTTCATGTGTCCATTGTGCACTGCTCATTGATCCAACTTCCATGGGTATCACATCACACAAAACCTCATTCCTATAGTTACCAATTTTGAATTTTATCAGGCACTGCCCATTGACCAGGACCCTTTGATCCTTCTACAACCATGCAATCCAATATGGACTTGGGTTTCTCCTCTCCAACTATAATTTGGTGACCATTTCTTCTGACACTGGGTTGTCAGTGCTACCTCCATCAATGATGACATCGCAGACCTTTCCTTCACACTTACAACGAGTGTGAAAAAAATTATTTTGCTAGTCGGGCTTCTTCTCTTCATTCATCAAGGCCCTTCTGACAACAAGGGACTCACCCCTTTCTACATCTTTAGACTATGAAGATCGAGTGTCTTCATCTACATGGGCTACTCTTGCCTTACCTTTAGGCTTCTAATTTTCCTTCTCATGGTGCTTCAAGCACTCATATGCCCTATGTCCCTCTTCACCACATTGGAAACATGTTCCTTTGAAACCTCCTCTTCTTGGTCCACACCCAAACCTTCTCTGCCTCTTTGATCTCCACTATTCTACTCACGAGGCTAATATGAGTCATCTCTTTGTTGATCTTGACCAATACTAGATCCTTCACCCTTCTTATGATCACCACTTCAACCTCCATATGGCCACTTGCTAGTCTTTCCACCTCAACCTCCACCTCTTTACTTTCTTTCAAACCTCTTGTTTAGTCATTCTTCAACCTTTAGAGAGAATTGATAAGAATCCTCAATGGTAGTCATTCTTACCAATGTCAATTCTTCATGTTAGCTAGGCTTCAGGCTATTAATTAGTGAGCAACTTTCTCCTTATTCACCTCAAAATTTCCTGCATGAATTAGGACCTTGTGAAATTCCTCTGTGTACTCTTTCATTGTCCTTGTTCCTTGTCGTAGGCTTTGCATCTTCTTAAGCAATTCCAATTCATAATCTACTAGCATGAACTGTTTCATCAATTTTGACACCATTTTGTCCCATCTAGAAATTCCATCCTTCCCTTGTCTCCCTCTCTCTAGTTGGATTTCTTTCCACCAAATACTAGCATGACCCTTTAACTTGGTCTTTGCAAACTTCACTCAGTGAGGATCTTCAATCTCCTCAAATTCAAAAAATTCTTCCATATCATTGATCCAATTGATCAATTCTTTCGGGTTTAGGCTTCTAGTGAAAGTTAAAACTTCTATCTTTGGTTTCTTTCCCAAACTAGATATCGCTCTTAGCAATCTCAGCTCTCCAGGATTAAGTTGATCATGTACTTCCTCTTCCAATTCCTCTTATGTTTCATCATCACTGCCATCACTTTCCTAATTTATTCCTCTCCCTCTTTGAACCTCTTCTTGCAAGGCTTGCATCTTCCTTCTGAGGGCTATGATTTCATCTCTTAGTGGATCTCTTCCTCAACCACCTCTACCTCTACCTCTACCTCTACCAAGTTGGGCAGGTCTTGGAGGAATCTTAATCTCAACCCACACTCACAAGTCCTACTGCAACTACCTCATGTTCAGTGCTCTGTTATAGACTCAGGAACTCCTGCTCTGATACCACCTGATGAAAGGGTCCTCCCATTACCTACAAAATCTCAACATACCCACAAAAGAGCAACTAGATACAAGAAGAGAGAATAAATATTTTCTTTTATTATTAGAAAGACATTATAGATTATATGCCATTATATGGGCTACTTGTTACATGCATCAAATGATTTGTAGCTCTGAGTTTTCCCTTCGTTCTTCATTGTAGGCTATTCACACCTTTTGCAACTCTAGCACTCTCGGATTCCCCCCATCCCCCCATGATTGTATTCCATCATATTTAGATATTGTTCTAATTCTCCACGTTGGCCTTGACCTTTCCCACTCCTCATGTCATAGTTTCCATTATCATCCAATCAGCATTCGAAACCACCAAGTTGTTATATTGTTATTAGTAGCTACACCTAGCTAGCCAATGAATATGTATTTCACAATAATGATATGGAATACATTGAATATTGCCCCACCAAGTGTTGTGACCAAACTCGGTATCCACCACCGTTGACCATATTCATTCATATGCTACTATCAGAATGTTGCTAAGACTTTGGGAGATCTCTCTCTAACACCACCATGTCACATCGATAAGCTCTTACTAGAACATCATCAAAATGTTGAAGAGACATTGGAGGATCTCTCACCAAAACCATCATGTCACACGGACATCACCACCACCACATCATCGATGAGACTTCACCTTGTCGAAGACTCTCAAGAGAATCTCTCACTAACACCCAAAGGTCACCCCGACATAACTAAGCAAACAACTAACGAAATGTCAATGAGACATGGAATGTCAAAGAGACATTCGAGATTGTCTCACCGAAAAGCATGACTCTCACTGAGATGTCTCCACCACAATACGTTGGGATGTCGAAGAGACATCTTAATATCTCTTATCAACACTGCTTTGTCTCTTCGATGAAAACAACAACACCAAATCGAGTTGTCAAAGATACTTCTATGCAAGTCTCACCGAAACATGCTTGTCACACTGAACTCCCTATCCAAAGAACCATAGAATGTTGGATGAAGTTCCAAACATAAACACAAATGTGGTAACCTGATGTTGACTATGTGTTCAAGGTGAACTTGGGGCCTCAAAAGCCCTTATTAAAAGAAAATGGTACAAATCGATGCAATATTGCATGTACGTCCTTAGATTCTCCTACATCATTGTTTGTATCTTCTTCATGCTTTAGTGATGTTCTTCATGTTCCTATTCTTTGGGACATTATTTTGGAGGATTCTTAGTCCTTCATCTTGTTTTCTCTCTTTTGGAGAGGAGTTTTCTCCCATAGGTTTTTTTTTCCTTTTCTCTACTTATGAGAGTTTGTTTTGTACATGGGTACCTCATCAAGCCTTGTTTCTGGGACCCATGTTTTGCATATTTGCATTGGTGTGTTCCTCTTTAAGTTGCACTTAAGGGATGGTGTTGGTGTGATTAAAGTCTTATACCTAGTTGATTCTTTACTAGGGACTTAGGGAACTTATTCACATGTTAAGTTTACTTATATAAGCTTTCTTCTATAAGTCTTAGTTGTCTTATCTATATTTTAACATTATCCTAGGTAGTTATGAGTTAGTTGTCTCATGTGATAGGATTAAGACACTTGTCATGATCTCATTTAATCCTATCTCTCATCTTTCCTTTATAAGCAAGGCATCTCTTGCATATTTTGCATCTTGATCACATCTTGATCATATTGTAATTCTTGTTTGGTGGAATAAAATCTTTCATTATCGCTTATCTCTATTGCATATGGAGTTTATTTGGTGTTGCAGATTGAAGATCTTGGTTTCTCACTTCAACAATTATTATATTATATGAGGGAACCATATTGTATAAATTTATAAGTTTGAATTGTGTTATGAGGTAAAATAATTTTACTAATCATTTACATCATGTATAAATTCATTGTAAAACAAGTCATGCACCTTATGATTGAGTTTGATGCAAATTGTGAATGATGACCTTCAACCTTGTGATACTTACAAAAGGATTGCTTGTTATAAAATTTTGGAAGAGCTCTAGATAGGTCTAATGGATGAACAAGAGGAAGAGTGACCAAATTAGAATTCAACAAACCTTAGAGCACATGATTTAGATGGCCAATTAATCACATAAAATTTTAACTAGTTTGAAGATTGAAAGAAAGGGAATTCAAAGCAATAGCCACTTTATTAGTACTAGTTTTGGTTTCTTTCATATCATTACTAGTTTAAAATTTATTAAATATTTAATATTTAACAGAGGTAAGAAGGCATGGAAAATGTATGGTAGGATCCAAATTTTAGACCTTTGGTAGTAAGTAACTTGAGTTTAACATTCTTAACATGAAAGCAAAGGTCCATGAAATTTATAATATTTCATGTACATATATTATCTTAGATGGAAGGTAATAGCCATTTAACAAAGTTACCCTTCAATTGTATTAGGGAGATGGTTTTTTTTAGCACAAAGGGATTGAAATCCCATGAATACTCATTTATGTACTCATTGGACTCTTATGTCCACTCAAATAGATCCAAAATAATAGTTTATGTGCACATATTCAATGAGAAGTTGTGAATTTTTTTTATAGAGCTAGCTAATTAAATAATACCACTCAAATAGATAGAACACTCATCTTTTGGGAGGCATGCAAGGATTTAATTAGAGATGTAGCATTATTAAGCTCTTAGGTGAGTAATTGTACTATGAGAGAAAGATTGTGTTTGTCTACATTTATATCATGATCAAATTTATATTTCTCTAGGTATAATTGGATGTGTAAACATTAACTATGGCTAGTCATTAAATACAACTCCTAAGGTAGCATGTAAAATGCTTCATGTCTCAAATCAACACATAACATGTACTAAAAAAGATTAGGTTGTTTCTATATACACATTTGAAAACTAAAATTTATAATTTATTTTGACATATCATGAAGTTGACTCAAGATGAATCTTACAAACTAAAGATCCAACCCAAAATAAAAGAAATGGAAATTAAAAATCTAAATTAATACCTCAAAATAAATAAAAATCAAATCAAATAAGATTCAAATCATGTACATATTCTTAATAAAAATCAAAACATTTATATTATTATTATATAAATATATCAAAATCAAATCCAAAATGAAAAAATATAAAAAGCTGTGTACTAGTAAAAAGAAATAGTAATGATTTTTCTTTTAGTTATTTTTGATATGATGCGAGTTGAGAAAAAAATTCACCTAACACATCTAAACCATTTCATGGTCGTTGGGGGAAGTAATTGTGATACAAATTTCTTAGCTGCTTTATTTCCGATCATTTTCTGAGTTAGTAGCTTGGAAAATGATAACCATCTACTGCATAGACTCTTTTTTTTGGAGTTTTCAAAGTTGTTTGATGGAAAATATGAAAAGACGTATTTGAGGGCAGGAGCTTGGAAAATCTTAGCCATGCTACTTTGAAAAGAATCACTTGTTTCCTTCCATTAAACTTTTCCTGCAAATCTTCAATCTTGTGCAGAGAATTTTTTGGTTGCTGACTGTGGAAAAAAGATGAATATGTTTCAATTGATAAATGTAGATTTTTTATGGTTAATATAAGGGTTAGGCTCCAAATTTATTTCTTGTATGTAATTAGTTTTAATATTTCAATAAATCAATTCTTAGGGGAGTCACACTCATAGATATAGAGAGATATTTTCAATTAATCAATTCTCGAGAGACACACACATAGAGAGCATGGAACTATTTTTGTGTTAGTAGACTAAACAATATTGAACTAAGTTTGAGGGCCCAATGGTGGCGCACCCCTAACTTTAAAGGTGTCCATAGATAAATTAGTGATAAATATTATAGATTCAAATTTGAGCATTTCTTTGTTCTTAGATTTATATGCTACTAATATCCAAAATATATAATTACATAGTATATTGATTGATAGAAAAAGAGAATAAATGCCTACCAAAGCATAAACTACAAGTTATCTTCCTTTTACTACAAAATGTTCATAGATGCATCCCAAAATTAGAAATAACACATGTTTTGTGCTTATTCTTAACACCTAAATCATTAATATAATCTGGAATAAGAAGTTGAATCTTATATGAATTTAATTAATTTTACTAAAAACACAAGGGAAAGGAAAATTCTAATAGGATCATATAGTTTGGTGTTGTATTTGTTGGGATTAAGGTGTCTCAACCTCAATGGGTCCTTTGATTAATTATTTAAATATTTTCCTCTAAGTTGTTGATTTAATTTATTAAATGCAATAATAATTATTTCCAAATTGCTAAGTCACATTGTGGGACCAAGCAAAGAGTTGGCATCCTACATGCAAGGTGTGAAAATGCATAAATTTTCACCACAGTGTCGGATTTTTGAAAATGAGATATCGTGGAAAAGTTGGTTCGATGAACTTCGTAGTGGTGCAAGTGATTTTTTTTTATTTCGCCATTTTTTACTAATTTTTTCAACCTAAAGGTATAGGTGCATTTATTACTTGTAACCAACATAACTTTTGCATATGAAGTCAAATTTTGACTTTTTTTTTTAAATTGATTAGAAAATCACAAGGAAACTTTTGTAACCTCTATTTTCAATTTTGGCAAGCTCTTTTTTTGAAAATTGTAAAAAACACCATGTGTTATAAACAACTGATTTGAGCTTGTCACTTGTACAAATTGTAAAATTTCTTCATTGTAATTTGTTTGGGGGGATGCAAATTGAGTTATAATACATTCTAGGGGGTGACAGACATAATTTGTGCCATATTTTCTTCTTTCTCTTGGTGTTCTTTTGTCCAAAATGGCAGATTTAGGCCAAATTGAACCACTCACTCCACACAACTATTATACATGGAAGCTAAAAAAATGACTCAATTGTTACAATCTAAAGCTCTATGGCCAATGTCAGATGCAAAACAACCTAAATTCACAAGGGATTATGAAAAATTTATCCATATATGTAAAATGGATGAAGCAAAAGGGTTGATTGGCTTACATGTATCTGATAACTTGTTTCATATTGTGGAGTGTAAAACACCTAAGAATTTTTGGGATAAACTTGAAGAATTTTATGGTAATAGTAATCAATTCAAAGTCTTGCAACTTCAAGTGGATCTACAATCACTCTCACCAAATGCATTTCCTGCAATTCAGGATTTTCTTGCACAATTCAAGTTGATTTTGTTATAATTAAAATGATGTGGGAATAATAAGTCTAGTGATGAATGTATCTTCTTGATCCTATCCAAGTTAAGAGTCCATTATCAAGTGTTCTCTTCTACTTTCTATTCAACTATAGATGCCATGGGGAAAGATTTTAAAATTCCTACTTTTGAATTGTTTTGTGAGCGTCAAGTACTAGAGAGGAGGCCAAATTGATTCAGTTGGATGCACTACCTCATTCCAAGAATCATGCTCTAATGGCTCAATCATCTAAGGGTAAAGGAAAGAATAAGAAGAAGCCCAAGACATAATCAT
Source organism: Sequoia sempervirens (assembly GCA_007258455.2). NCBI lineage: Eukaryota > Viridiplantae > Streptophyta > Pinopsida > Cupressales > Cupressaceae > Sequoia > Sequoia sempervirens. The sequence continues at coordinate 312,720,769 of VDFB02000008.1, forward strand.
CTTTAGGTAGTGAGACTCCCTCCAAACTGAAGTCGAAGAACAATCAAAATTCCACTCCATGATTCTTCTTCCAAGTCCAAGAAAAAGAAAGGAGATTCTTATTCAATTTTTGGAAAAACTGGGCATAATGAGGCTCATTATTTTAAGAGATTAGAAGCCTTGGAGGAAGATATGAAGAAGCATAACATTTCAGTGCTTAAATCTTCTTCCATGGGTAAAGGGTGAGCTCTTTAAACATGGTCCATTCATTCATTTTTAGATAGTTGGATTCCTGATTTAGGTGCTTCACATCACATGACCAATTCACATGATCTTTTTTATTCCATTGTTCATACTTCTAATTCTCATATTGCAGTTGGGAATTCTTCACATATTCTAGTTTTGGGGATAGGCTTTGTTCAAATGCTATATGGGTGAATTGAGAATGTTCTTGTTCTTGATATTTTAGCGAATCTACTTTCCATATATTAGACTTGTCATTCTGGAGATGGGAAGTCAGTTGTGTTTACTCCACAAAATGTGACCATTAGATTGTTGCAAGATCCTGAGAAGGATGTTGCTATAGGGATAGTTGATCATGAGAACCATTTGTATTGGTTTGATGGCTTTGATTCTTCACCAGGTTCTTTTTTTTTTGCTCATGTTGAATCAATGAGCAAGCTTTGGCATGAAAGATTTGGGCACTTGAACTATAGATATCTTCAACAGATGGATGTACATAACTTAGTGGTTGGTCTTCCAAAGATCTCTTGCACATATGGTGTTTTTCAAGGTTGTGTTCTTGGAAAGCAACACCAATATCGTTTTCCTAAGGGTCAAGCTACATGTGCATCCACACCCCTTGAGTTGGTCCATAGTGATCTCATGTTATTCCCAACTCCAAGTTTGTAGGGGCTAAGTATGTGCTCACTTTCATTGATGATTTTTTCCCGATGCACATGGGTTTACTTTCTAAAGCTCAAGAGTGAGGTTCTCACCATCTTTAAGACCTTCAAACTATTTGTGGAGAAACAATCGGGTTTTTCTCTTCAATAAATATGCACAAATAATGGGGGAAAATGTCAATCAGGTATTTGAGGATTATTGTAGTGAGCATGGTATTCTTCATCAGTACACAATACCTTACACTCCTCGATAGAATGGTGTGGCGGAGAGAGAGAACATGACTCTCAAGGAGATGGCCAATTGTATGATTCAGTCAACATCCATGGCTCCAAAATTTTGGGCTAAAGCTGTCAATTATACCAATTATATTCATAACCATATGCACAACAAGGAAATATAGAATGGTTTGGTTTCATCACAAGCCAAATGTATCCTTCTTCAGAGTATTCAATAGTGAGGCTTGAGAATTCATTCTGGATGGTTGATGTAAATCAATAGAGAAGAAGAGTTAGTGGTATATCTTTATTGGATATTGTGAGGATGTGAAGGCATACAAATTGTTTGATCCTACCACATGAGAGTTTCATTTCCACTATGATGTTCAGTTTGTTGAGTCCTTCACATAGACAAATCCTCCTTTGACTTCTTCTTCATCACAACCTACTCAATATTCTTCAATTGATGATGTTTTACTACTTGAGGGAGATTTTGATGATGATCTTGATCAACCTCCTCCTCATTCACCCACTAGGCCACAATGGGCTTGAGTTACTCTTGAGGAGGTTGATCCTCTTGTTGGTGATCCCTCAGACACCCACTACACTCATTCTCAAACTTCAAGAATCAATCTTTTGAGTCATGTTGTTTTAGATGATCCTCAAAAGTTTTCAAATGCTTTAGGTATTCCAAAGTGGGATAGTGCTATGGCTTATGAGTATTCTTCTTTGATGAAGAATCATACTTGGGATATTTTTCCTCTTCCTAAGGGAAGAGATTTGGTTCAATGCAAGTGGGTGTACCATACCAAGGATGTAGCAGATGGTTCCATTGACAAGTACAAGACTTGTCTTACTGCAAAGGGGTTCTCTCAGGTTGAAGGAATTGACTATTCTGAGATCTTTTCTCTTATTGCTAGGATGGATTCTATTCACCTTGTCCTTGCTATAGCTACATCAGAGGGATGGTCATTGTATCAAATGGATGTGAAGAGTGTTTTCTTGCATGGGGATCTTCATGAGGAGATCTATATGGAGCAACCTCCAGGTTTTACGTAGGACTCTTCACTTGTTTGTAGGCTTTGAAATTCATTGCATGGTCTCAAACAAGCCCCTTGGGCTTGGCATGAGAAGATGGATAGTTTCTTACTTGCCTCCGGCTACACTCATTTTCATTTGGATCCTACATTTTATACTTAGAGACATGGAGAGGATATTCTCATACTTGTGTTCTATGTGGATGATTTTATTCTCATAGGGAGTTCTATTTTCATGATTCAGTGTACACAACGGACATTGATGGGGAGATTTGATATGACCAACCTTGGTCTTTTGCATTACTTCCTTGGTCTTTAGGTTCATCAAACTTCTAAGGGGATCTTCATTTTCTAGCAGAAGTATGCTCTTGATTTGCTTTAGAGGTTTGGCATGGCTAATTGAAAGCTTACTCCCACTCCATTTTAGTCAAGTGTTGTATTGTCTACCAATTACACTACTCCTACAGTTGATCCTACCTTGTATTGGTAGTTGGTTTGTAGTCTTTTGTACTTGACACATAGTCATCCTGATATTTCCTTTGTAGTTGGACTTGTCTCTCGCTTCTCACAGGAGGCTCATGAGAGTCATTGGAAGGCTTCAAAATGTATCTTTAGATACATTCATGGTGCTACTCATTTTGAAATTCATTATACATTAGGGGCATCTCAGATAGTGGGCTTCACTGACTTGGATTGGGCTAGTGATGTCAATGATTGGAAGTCTACTTCTGGCTTAGTTGTTTTCCTTGGTTCTGGTCCAATTGCATGGTCATCCAAGAAGTAGACTGCTATTGCATTATCATCGACAGAGGATGAGTATTGAGGTGTAGTTCTTACTATTCATGAGGTTTTGTAGCTTCATTAGTTGATGAAAAAGTTTGGATTCCCTTCCACTCAACCCACTCTCACAACCCAATAGAGCATCAACGTACTAAGCATATTGAGATCCACATGCACTTCATCAAGAAGCTCATCTAGGATGGTGTTCTCATCTTGGAGTATTTTCCTACAAATCAACAAGTTGCAGAAATTTTCACTAAACCTTTGGATTTGCCTCGCTATCTTCAACTGCAATTGATGCTTAGGGTGAAGGAAATTTTCCTTGGGGGTCTTGATGAGTCCTCCTTCCTTCTTCAATTTTCTTTGCAAATTTTTCTCTCTTTTGGAGAGGAGATTCTCCCACAAGGTTTTTCTCCTTTTTCTTCGCTTATGAGATTTTTTTATTTTCTACATGGGTACCTCACCAGGCCTTGTTGCCAGGACCCATCTTTTGCACATTTGCATTGGTATTTTCCTCCTTAAGTTGCACTTAAGGGGGGGTGTTGGTGTGAATAAGTCTTGTACTTATTTAATTATTTACTAGGGACTTAGAGGACTTAGTTCACATGTTAAGTTTACTTAGGATATACGATTTCTTCTAGAAGTTTTAGTTTTCCTATCTAGAAGTCATAGTTGTCTTATCTAGACTTTACATTATCCTAGGTAGTTATGAGTTAGCTGTCTCATGTGATAGGATTAAGCCATTTTTCATGATCTTGTCGTATCCTATCTCTCATCCTTTCCTTTATAAGCAAGGAATCTCTAGCATATTTGGTACAATATTGTATTGTATAGCATATTGATCATATTGTATCATATTGCAATTCTTGTTTGGTAGAATAGCATCTTCCATTGTTGCTTCTCTTTATCCCTTGCGGAGGTTATTTGGTGTTGCAGATTGAAGATCTTGGTTGCTCACTTCAACAAAGAGTGGATGCTTCCTTGGAGTAGGTGCTCCTAAAATCAAGGGATTGGTGTCTCCTTAGGGTTGGTTCCCCTAAACATTGTAATATAACTTTTTGATTGTGAGACTAGGTTAGGACAATAACTCCTAAAATTTCTCACCGTGGTTTTTCCCATCCAGGGTTTTCCACGTATATCTTGTGTTATGTGATATTGTATGTGTAACACCCAACCATGCAACCCCAAAGGACAATGCTAACATGAGATAAGGCCTAGGGAATGCACAACCAAGAAGACTTGAAAAGAAAGCTTCAAGGTTAACTATTAAAGTTCCACTACTATCCCGCATGATGGGCTCACATGTATCTGAAGTTCCCAATGCATGAACCTAGGCTCTAATACCAGGTGTAACGCCCCGCTAAGGAATCCTAGAGGACAATGCTAACTATGCCACAATAATGGAACAATTTTTTTATTTTTTTTACATGAAATAATAATAGATTTCATAACATAATAATCTAGTCCCAATCCTCTAAGGTTTCTCAACTGCGCTACTCATAAGCTAATAATCAAGGTGACAAGAATAATTTCACTAACTTATCAGATGACATGAGTTAACTAACATGCAAGGTTCATTTAAAACATCACATTAAATGTTTCTACATTATTTACTTCCATAACATGACAACTCATAATCAAAATTAAATAAAAAAATTTCTATCCAACTAACATATGCAAGATATATCATTTTACAATATTCATTACAAGAGAGTTAACCAATATCTATTACATCATTACACTATCATCAATGCTTCCCCAGTTACATGTGGGAAGAATGCATCAGATTACAATAAGAGATACCACAATAATAAAATACATTACATATACATAAAAGGTTGTTTCCTCAAGCTGAATCAGGAACTAGAGTCCACAACATCAAGAGAAAATCCCCATGCACATGAACATGCAACAAGAATACCCAATGGAGGAAAGATCACCCACCTCCTAACCATGTGGAACCCTAAGGTCCACCCCCCATGCTAGGAGATAACACAAGGACCCACATCATATAGATAGTCAAGAATAAAATAGGCTAACATAACAAGGGCTATACATGATTCCATCACAACACAACTAACAATGCCAACATCACTTACAACACTTGCATCACTTCCAGAGGCACACACGCAACATAAGGAGAACAAAAACTAGGGAATGCTAGACTACAATAGGGAGGAGTTTCACCACATAGCTTGATATGGGTTTTCCTAGCAGATCTTCCTAGGCCTCGGCCCCCATCCTGGGTTGTCCTAGCAGCCTCTCCCAATCCCCAACCCCCATAAAAACTAATTCAGAACCAACATACCTTTCATGAGGACAAGGCATTTGGTCTTTCCATTCTAGGCCTTCACACTTGATCCATGAGCAAGGCATAACATTATCTTGATTAATGTGAAATATACCCATCCCCCTAATTTATTATTAAGGCTATCACTAGATTAAGAAACACTCTAATGGGTTGTCCTAGACACCACTTTGGGTTTGGGCCCCCATTGGGAGCCACTCCCCCTACTTGCAACTAGTATACCCTACACATCAAGCAAGACATTTTCCATCTTGCATACTTAACATAATCACATGAATCCATTCATAGTGCAAGGAATTTCCCATCTTGCAATCTTAATATAATCACAAGAATCAATACACAGTGCAAGGTATTGACCATCTTGCACACAACTCAAAAAATTTCCAACCACTTCCAAAGTGAAACCATCACAAGAACCATACATACAAAAATACTCCCTCCCAAGCCTTTGGAAGCCAACTTAACAACTTGCACAAATGACTCCCACTTTTGAACAATTACCAAAACTACCCCAATACCAGAAATTAAACACAATATTCAATACAAATAATCAATCAAACAATACATCCATGAAATAGAAATTATTTTCACATTTCATAAAACTCATTAATGAACCACTTAATTCACCTAATTGGGTCTTTTACCACAATACAATCATTCTCAATAACTAATGACATGGTGAATCTACAATTCAACTATTAAATAATTATAAGGAAATTTTTAACATTCATTATTTAACAAAATATAATCTAATTCATTTATTTTAACAATCCTTCAATTACCTAAATATAAATAAATCAATTTTCCTTATTTAATTTTCCCAATACACACATCTGCATAATCAATTAATTATAAAGGCATGAATATTCATTTCTATAACCATAATATATATATATATCTGAAATTGAATGCCAATCTTAAGTACACGCATTGAAACGAATTACAAAGTACCAACATATAATATTTTCATTGAAATAATTCACAATACATAGTATCAATGTTAAAAGTAGAAGGCAGTATTGATCTCATTCAAGATATAATCTATTTTATCAAACTATGATATATATTTATTTATAATCGAATTTCAAACAATACGTATTTAAAAATTGAAAACCAACATTAAGCATCGAATAACGAATATCAAACATTAAGTGTATTCATCACATTCCATATATAAGGCATTTTCATCTACTGCCAAACATTAAGTGTAATGCCCCACCACACAAACCCCAAAGGACAACTAAAGAACTAACAACAATAGCACATTTTTTTTAAAAAGTAAAACTAACATGAAATATAAGTTAACATACAATACCTGTAATGAAACTATACATATACATTTTCTAACTACCTCCTCTAGGGTACACATGACTGCATTACTTAACATAATCCCATTCTCAAAATGATGATTAACACATCGCAAGTTAAAATTTCAAATCCATTATATAGAATTAAGTCTACAATGTTCATACATCCATTGTGTTACATACATAATAAACATCCATCCATTACAATTCATCAATGATAAACATCTATAAGAGAGCACATGATAAAGTCCAAAATATATATGCATTACATTAATCATGAGAGTTTACATTGGTTCAAGATTACAACTATACAAAAAGGCTTCCCAACATGAAATGGGAATGATACATCAATGACATAGAATAATACATTTGAAATGAACATGATACATATCATCAATGATATCTCGAAATTGGTGAAGCTCTGGATACACTACAAAGGTACAACACCGCACTTCAAAAACTCTGGCTGGGAACCCAATGGGGTGCATAGCACATTCCACCTGACCATGTGGATCCTAAGGCCCACCCCCCATGCTAGGAGATGACAAGAATGACCCACAACATAAAATAGTCAAGAAGAAGGGCTACAAGACTCTACCAACTAGAGCAACAATAAACATAAATAACAACTACATCAAGAATGATTGTTTAAAGGATAACTACTTCCAAAGGAAAACAAAGGCAAAGGAACAATGAGGATACTATAGGAAGAGTGTCATTGCTTGGCCCTAGCATGTGTTACCCTAGTTTCCTCTCACTCCGCACTGACCCCCATCTATGGTTACCCTGGTTTCCTCTCACTAAGCGTCGGCCCCATAAGGTGACACATGCAGGACCACTAACCTTTTGTGAGGACAAGGTAGTGATCTTTTCGACAGGCCTTCTCATCCCATCCTTAGCCCGTGAAAGCACTATAGGCATGGGCAAGGCATCTTACTTATCCTTTTTAATGTGAACCTACCCAAACCCACTAGTTAATTTATTAGGTTATCACTTAATAAGAAAAATATTCCATGGGTTACCCAGGTTGCCCCTTTGTGTGTTGGCCCCCATGAAGAGCCACTCTCCCTAGTAGCATTAAAAAAAACCACATGACATCAATGGGTGTACCAAATTGCACAAAGCACCAAAAACCATAAAAAACCAAATACATTCGCGAGGCATGAACCTTCTCGCCCAAAAGCCACATCAAAAGGAATAACCATGGTACAAGGTAACACCCACAAGAAATCAAAAGTGAGACCAAACAATTCACAAAGATCCAACCATGGAAATTACAACATAAAGCAAGTTTTCCCATTGCCTCTAGAAGCCTAGAAAAACCAACTACCCATAAACTCCCTGTTATGCCTTCCATAACCACCCCATTTTGATTTTGATCAAAATGGGTCCCCCTTGTGTTTGTTTGGTCCTTGGTTTTTTTGTTTGGGTCTTAGGAGTTGTTCTTTTTCTTCCTAAGACCTTGTTTCTTTTGTTTTTATGGGTTCAGAATGTGGGCCGACACTGGACTTAGAACTTTTGCAAAGTTCCTAGTCCATTTTTTGTTCCGGTCCTGGCCCTATCTCTTGCCTTGTCATTTTCTTTGTTGTTTTTGCTTGTCTAGTACTCTTGGGTTCGCTCTCTCCCTTGGGTTTCTTTTGTTTTCTTCCCCCTTGTGTTTCTTTTCTCTTTTGTAGAAGTGGAACTGGAATGGAAACTGGACCCGAAACTTTACAAAAAATTTGATTCTGGGTTTCGTTTCAATCCCACTCCCATTTGTTTGTCTTTTGTTTTGTCTTGTTTTTTGTTCTATTTTGAGATCGCCTTTTCCCCAGTCTTGCTTCCCTTTGTTCTTTTTTTTTTCTCTGTTGGTTTTCATTTCCTTTGTTGGGATCGGAACCATAATTGGATTTGAACTTGGAACTTTTCCAAGTTTTAGATCTGGATTCGGTTCCGATTTCGCCCCCATTTTTTATCGTCCTTTTTTTGTTGTGGGACTAGATCTAGATCTGAAATGAAATATGGAACTTTCACAAAGTTCCCACTCCTATCTCGACTCCAATTTCTCTCCCATTTTACCTCTAATGTACATGTTGGTTGTGTACTCGCTTTCGTTCTAATTTTGCCCTCGACCAATTACATTAAATGCATTAATTATGGTCTCCTCACATGCACAAAATGGATTTTAAAATTTTAATCAAGGTTATTTGGCTCATTACAAGTACTCAAAATGTTTTTAACAATCCAAAGTTGAAGGAACATGAAGAGGAGCGCAATTTGGCTACTAGTGAGCATGCATGAGAGGATTGTTATCAATTTTCAACCTATTTTGGTCTTGTTCTGAGGTAGGTGGGTTCCTCCCGTTCTGTTTTTGTTTTCTCATTCCATTTTGTTGGTTCGTTTCTTTTCGCGCATTCGCGGGACTTTTCCTGTGAATCTTCATTTGTTTCTTTTCTTGTTGTTCATGTTTTCATTTGTCATTTTTTGTTTTCTTTGTGTTTTCCTTTCATTTTCCATTTGTATTTTGTGCTCCCCATTGTTTTGTTTGTCACCTATCATTTTTGTCATTTTTGGTGATGTTTTCGTTTCATCGTGCCCTAGTTTCGATTAGGGATTTCCTTTTTGAGGGGTTTTGGTGCCTTACAGTTGTTTTAATTCCTTTCTTGGACCCCTCCGATCTTGTTTTTGTCGATCTTACGGGTTTTCGTTGTAGGGTGTTTGATTCCCTAGTTTTGATGTAAGTCAACAAGTCATACTGATTAAGGTTTTTCATTTTGTTCCCTTTTCATGTACTTTCCCTATCTCTCTTGATCTGATCTCATTTGTTTGGGCAGAGTTAAGCTTGATTTTTGCTTCCATGTGTCCTTTTAACCCATGTTCAAACTAGTGTCAACATGCAGGGAGAGTCTATTTAACTTTGGTTATACATGGTGGAACTGAATCTGGAAATGAACTTGTCCATTGAAATTTCACATGAGAGTTTGATTCCGAAAATGAGTACACTTCCAATGGGTTCCCATTCCCATTTCGATTCTGATTTCGATCTTGCCAACATTGGTGGGATTAGGTCATGAAACGTATAAGGGTAATGAAACTTTGAAAGTTTCAACTTCTAATTTGATCTTGGTCCCAGTTCTGATTATTGTTAGTTGTTTCACTTCTCCGGTTCCTGATTTTCTCCCAGTCCCACTCCTGATAGGTTTAAAATTTCATTAAGTATGGAGGGTTACTTAGGGAAGAATAGAGAAGTGTGAAAGGATAAAATTTGTAATGATTTTTTTCATACCTTCTGTTAGTCTAATCCAAGCTTGTCTTGCAAGAATAAACAATGTCAAGAGCATCAAAGGAAGTTTCACAAAAAGAAGGGAAAGTTGCAAAAAGCTCTAAGGGGGTAAAACCCAAGGATAAAGGTGGATCAGTTACCCTACACTTTGAGATACAAACACCAAGATGCTACTCTCACAATGAGTAAGCTAGATTCAGAATGGGTAGACATAATAGACACTAATCTAGGCCCATTCAACTGTGAAGAGTTGATTGGAGATACTTTCTACGAGGATATGAGTGGGAGGTCTATAATAATAGCCCAATCTAGATTGGCACATGTTACACTTTTCCCCCTATCAATCCAATGCTTGGAACTTATAATCACAGCAGCAGGGGCTTACAACCCCTTATCAAGACAATATATGGACCTCCAGGGGAATGTGATCATTGATCTGTCCCCTTAGATGATGAGGTTTATGTTTAATGCACCTAACCCAAAGAACCCAAAGCAATTGACTGAGGCAGATGAATTGGAGTTTTTTAATAGGGACAAGGAAGCCAATAGGTCCCACATGCACAAGAAGTGGTTGAGAACTGAGAAGAAGTCTCTAACCAAGGTCCCTAAACAACCCAAGAGGGGAAACTTCAGGAAGGAAATAGATGACTTGATTATGATGCTTTCTAGGCTATTTAGAAAGAGAGATTATGCATTCTTCAAGGAATGGATGTTTCCATTCATTGAAACCATTTTGGATGGTAGGAAACAATTTGATTGGGGCATGATTTTTTCAGAAAATTTGCATAACCAGATGCTAAAGGTGAGACAAACCAAAAACTTCTTCATGACTTCTTATGTCATATATTCAGCTGCAAGGAGGGCCATATTCCTTGTATTAAATGCAATGGGCACATTAGGAGAGGCTCTTGGACAAAATAAGGCATGGGAGCATTATGATCAGTTGACCTTGCAAACCTTAGAGCTGCACTATAGAAGGGTCAATGATGCATTCCTCTATGTCATCATTAACTAGTTGATAGGAAATGTTGGGTACAAAATGAGTAGGGAGTCCATGGCCTTCATTACTGAATGGGGACATTGGTACATCCACCCCAAGTTCTCTTATTTTAGGTTGGTAGGCTCTGATGGACATCCTCATCAACTGCCAAGATGTTGCAATGATATGATTGTTCTTATGGAATTCATTTATTAGGCTATGGGGGTTAATACAAAATTTACAAACAAACACAAGCTTGGATGCCACAAATTCCCCATGAAGCTAGGAGAATACTATTGTGCTCACAATTTGGCTGCAAAGGCAGTATGTGAGGAGTTAAGTTACTTAAAATTGGGGTTGTATACAACTATAAAACATTTTGACCTAGAGCACAAGATGAATGGCTTGACTCCCACCATTTTTTAGAAACATTTTAACTTGTTAGAAGATTTTTGGATTGATATGCAAGATGATTATGATGTTAGGAAAATAAATTATGAAAGGCTTAACATCTCGTAGATGATTGAGTATGGGATAAAGAAGGATATTCCTAATACACTATCAGATGATGGTGTAGTGTTGGACCCCAAGCATGAAGCTGAGAATATAGGTACTAAAACCTTGGAACCAATAAATTGGGATGAGGAAGAATTTATTGATATTAAACAACTTGCTAGGACAGTGATGGATAGAAGTATTCAATGGGTGGTCATGAGGATCAAGGACCCAGAAGCTCAATCTTCAAAGAAGAGGAAAACAACAAGCACCAAAGTGATGAGGGCGCAACCCGAGACATAGAAAATAAACCACAAACAAGAGGATAATTTTATTATTTAGAGAATGGAGCTTCTTACATGCAGAGAATCTCAGATCCCCAAGTTCTACAACACATGCAAGCTACATAAAGCTACAGAATAACCCTTTCACAATATGCGAGCTTGTCCCCAAAAAGTTACCCAAAAATTAGAAAACCCGCCCATAAATAGAGCTCCTCATTAGTTTGGAGCCAAAACAACATTCAAATTGAGTTTAGGTGGTTTGGCACCAAAAATTTACAACATGAAGTTCAAATTTCAAAAGAGCATTTGCAATGGTATCTTCTAGAAAGTGCGCCAACTTCCCGGGGCCATAACTTTTGATCCGGGACTCTGATTCGCGAACCGTTTGAACCGTTGGAAAGGTCTCAAAGTCAAGAATGTGCTCAAAATTAGCTATGCTGATTTCAACAAGTTTCAAGGCTGATTTGGGAGCTCTAAGTGCCTCAAATCCCACTCAGAAGATTTTCAGGTGCAAATCTAGGAAACTAAAAACCACTGGATGCTCCTGCATCAGACAACTAGGTTAATTTTGAGAAGTGATCCCGTCACGTCTCAGATGGGTGAGGAAAACCCAACTGGTGAACCACTGCCTTAGATAGCCAGGATGAATCTTCCACAGGCCTTCCTCTCCATTTCACTAGATATTCTTCATACTGCCTATTTCTGGTACTCCTTCCCACACGACTATCCAAGATTTCCTCAATCTCCTCCTTTTCTAAAGTAGGTGCTAGAATCCCACACCATTCCATCATTGGTACTTCCTCTGTGCCACCTTCATGATACTCTGTCAAATCTAAAATGTTGAACACAGAGGAAATGCTGAATCCATCCGACAACTCTACCTCATATGCATTCCCTGAATCATGCGTCTTCAAAATTTTATAGGGACCAAACTTCTTCATCTTCAATCTGTTATATGTTCCCACTGGAAACCTTTCTTTCCTCAAGTGGACCATCACTTCATCACCAATTTGAAACTCTTTATACCTCCTCTTCTGATCTGCCTTAGCCTTATACTGCATATTCATCTTGTTAATATGTTCTCTTACCTTCTCATGTATATCCTTGATGTGTTCTGCAAAATCTTCGGCTTCAGCACTTATTTTCTTCTCTTGGTCCATCTTCCTCCAATTAAGACTCTTATGGGGTTGCCTCCATACACAATGTCTGGAATGGTGATCTACCAGCCTTGTTAGCCCAATTGTTGTAGAAAATTCTGCCTAGGGTAAGATCAGTCCATCCCACATAGGTTTATCTCCTACTAAACATCTGAGAAGGGTTACCCAAACTCCTATTAACAACCTCTATCTTGTCTATTTGTGGATGGTGTGCAGGCTTGAACTTGGATCGTCTTTAGCTTCTTCCACGGGTCCTCCAAAGGGTATCCCTGGAAATTTGGTGTCGATCTAAAAACAATACTCTTTGGTAGACCATGTAGCCTCACCACCTCTTTGAAGAGAGCAAGTCGGCAATGTGGAATTTTGCATCATGGATCTTCGACATGGAATGAAATGTGCCATTTTCAAAAACCTATCAACCACCACAAGGTAGTCATTTCCCTCATTGTGTCCTTGGCAAACCAAGAACAAAGTCCATACTTATATCCTCCATGGCCTCTCTGGTACAGGTAAGGGCTGATATAAGCTTGTATTCTAGCTCACTCCTTTAGCCATCTGACATACCCTACAACTTTGTACAAACTTCTTCACATCCTATGACAACTGAGGCCAATAATAATGCTCATTGATAATGGAAATGGTCTTATCTCAACCAAAATGTCTGCCATTCCTCCACTATGCTTCTCCCCTTTGCTCCGGGTTCTCCTGTGGAGAACCCTCCAAGATACCTGGTGACTTCCCTTAAATAACATGCCATCCTAGATTATGAAATCCAACCACCTTGTCTGTCCACTTTAATGGGTTCCTTACACAAGCTTTCCAAGCCTGCAGAAGTGGGATCTTTGCATACCGATTGTCTTGAGTTCATTGAACCCAACCACTTCAATCTCCATCTTTGTCATCAATGTATGCCTCCTACTTAAGGCATCTGCAACCCTATTTGACTTCCCACTCCTATGTTTCAAAACAAAGGTATAACTCTACAAAACTCTACCCATTTCATATGCCTCTGATTTAATTTTCCCTGACTATTTAGGTACTGCAAGGCCTAATGATCAGTATATAGAACAAATTCCTTCGGCAACAAATAATGTCTCCATTTCTTTAATGCTTGAACTATTGCATAAAATTCCTGATCATATACATAATACTTTCTCTTGGCATCATTTAACTTTTCACTGAAATAGGTAATGGGCTTACCTTCTTGGCTCAACACTACTCCAATGGCACAACCACTGGCATCACAATCCACCTGAAACACCTTGTTGAAATCTGGGAGGGCTAGAAGAGGTTGCTCTATCACCTTCTGCTTCAGGTTCAAAACTTTTTGCTGCTCCGGTGCTCCACTTGAATTCTTTTCTATCCCCTCTCATTGTTTTAGTGGGGGGTCCACAAATACCGAAGTTTCCTGTGAACTTTCTATAAAAACTAACCAAACCATGGAAAGATCTCACCTCGGTAGCAGTTCTTGGGGTAGGCCATTCCAGAATAGCCTTCACCTTCTCACGGGTCCATCATTGAGACCTTCTCACGAGACAACAAACCCCAAAGTACACTAACTCCCTCTTCACAAAACTACACTTCTTGATTAATCAATAGTTTTTCTCTTAACTTCTCAAAGGCTCTCAGAATAGCCATCAGGATGCTCGTAACATCTTCTTGAAAATAAAAATATCATCTAAATACACAATAATAAAACTTCCCAGAAATTATTTTAGTACCTCGTTCATGAGCCGCATGAATGTGCTCGGTGCATTGGTTAGCCCAAAGGCATGACTAACCACTCGTACAGGCCCTCTTTGGTCTTGAAGGTAGTCTTCCATTCATCTCCCTCTCGAATCCGGATATGGTGATATCCAATCTTCAGATCAATCTTTGTGAAGTACTGAGCTCCACTCAAATAATCCATCGGGGTCATCCACCCTTGGCGGGAAATGCAGTATGATTGTTATCTTGTTTATGGCTCAAGAATCTGTACACATCCTCCACTCCCCATCCTTCTTTGGTGCTAGTACTGCAGGTACTGCACATGGACTCAAACTCTCCCGTATCAAACCCTTTCTCAACAACTCTTGAATTTGTCTGTTCAACTCCTCATTTTCTGCTGGAGTCATTCTATGAGCAACCTTATTTGGAAAACTGGCTCCAGAAATCAAGTCAATCTAATGACTGATCTTCCTTATTGGCAGTAAACCCTCAAGTACATTATCAGAAACAATATCTTGAAACTCATCCAACATCCTAGAAACTTCTTTTGGAACCTTCTCACTATCCTTATTACTCTCTCTAGGAATCAATGCATAACACACATGCTCATGCTTCATACCTTCTAAAAAATTTCTTCCATCTACATAACAAATTCTAGCACTACTGCATACCTTTTCTTTGGTCTCCTTTAGGGGTTTCAACTTGTGAAGAACCCCATCCTTTGTCAATGAATAAGTGTTTGTGTGGCCATCATGTATAGCTTGCCTATCAAACTGCCACAGCCTCCCCAACAACATGTGACATGCATCCATGGGGATGATATCACAAAGTACCTCATCATGGTAGCTCCCGATCTTGAACTTTGCTAGGCATTGCTCATTGACCAAAACTTTGTGGTCTTTCTACAACTAGGCAATCCAATACGGATGCGGGTGCCTTTCCCTCTTCAGCTTCAACTTTGTGACCATCTCCTCTGACACCAGATTATCAATGCTCCCACCTTCAATAATGACATCACAACATTTTCCTTCACACTTGCACCTTGTGCGAAATAGATTCTTCCTCTGTTCTGGTTCCTTTTCTTTAGTCACTAGGGCTCTCCTAATTACTAGGGTTTCTCCCCTTTCAACATCATCTAAATGTTCAGATTGGGCCTCCTCATCTGCATGCACAACCCTTCCATGACCTTCTGGCCTTTTGTCTACCCTTCCTTGGTGTTGTGGACATTCATAGGTTCGATGCCCTTCTTCACCACACTAGAAACACGTTCCTCTGAAACCACCTCTTCCAGATCCTTGTCCATATCTCCCTCGTCCTCTACCTCTTTGATCACCACTATTTTGATCACGAGGGTGGTAGAAGTTGTCATTCCTTTGGCTTTTGGTACCCACATCTTCATTTTTTTCATCATCATTCGGCTTCCTACGAAGGTCTTCCATTGCCCCTTCCACTTTGACCTCCTAGTCCTTTTGCTTGCCATCAAATCTTTTGTTTAGCTTCTCTTCCACCTTTAGAGCAAACTGATACACATCCTCAATGGTGGTCATTCTGACTAGGCTTAACTCCTCCTAAATGCTTGGTCGTAACCCACTAAGATATCGAGCTACCTTCTCCTTATTGGCCTCTGTGTGACCCGTTCTGATGATTATCTTGTGAAAATATTCAGTATATTCTTTCATAGATCTGCTTCCTTGCTTCAACCCTTGCGATTTCTTCAACAGATCTAACTCGTAGTCTAGTGGTATGAACTGCTTTTTCAGTTTCTCTACCATGTGATCTCATCTGGTGATCTTGACTTTTCCTCTTCGATTTCTTTCCAATTGGACCTCTTTCCACCAAATACTGGCATGGCCCTTTAGCTTCATTTTTGCAAAATTAACCCGATCTAGGTCATCTATTTCCTCATACTCAAAATATTCTTCTAGCTCGTTGATCCAATCGATCAACTCTTCCGAGTTCAGACTTCCGGAATAACTGGGGACTTCTTCTTTGGGTCTTTTCCTGATCTTCAAAATGGCCCTTATTAGCCACATTTGGTCTTGATCAATTACTTCTTCTTCCTCTTCTACATCTAAACCTTCTTCCTCTCCTTCATCCTCACTTTCCTCCCTCAGGTTTAACCCTCTTCTCAACTGCTCTTGTAATGCATCAACCTATCTCTGGAGGGCTGCCAGTGCATCTCTTCCACCAGCATCTCTACCACCTCAACCACCTCTGGCACCACCACGCCTACTAGGCATCACTCTTGGAGGCATCTTTCTTGACTTTGACTTGTAACCACTGTCTTGGTGCGAATTGCCTCACAATTGGCGATCTGTCCACACGCTCAAGAAAAACCCGCTCTGATACCACTGGATGAGGGTGCAACCTAAGACACAAAAAATAAACCACAAACAAGAGGATAATTTTATTATTCAGAGAATGGAGCTTCTTACATGCAGAGGATCTTAGATCCCCAAGTTCTTCAACAAATGCAAGCTACATAAAGCTACAAAATAACCCTTTCGCAATATGTGAGCTTGTCCCCAAAAAGTTACCCAAAAATTAGAAAACTAGCCCATAAATAGAGCTTCTCATTAGTTTGGAGCCAAAACAACATTCAAATTGAGTTTAGGTGGTTTGGCACCAAAAATTTACAACATGAAGTTCAAATTTCAAAAGAGCATTTGCAATGGTATCTTCTAGAAAGTGCGCCAACTTCCCGGGGCCATAACTTTTGATCCGGGACTTCGATTCGCGAACCGTTTGAACCATTGGAAAGGTCTCGAATTCAAGAATGCACTCAAAATCTACTACACTGATTTTAGAAAGTTTTGTGGCTGATCTGGGAGCTCTAAGTGCCTCAAATCCCACTCAGAAGATTTTTCGGTCCAAATCTGGGAAACTAAAAACCACTGGATGCTCCTGCATCACAAAGGATACAAAAGAACAAAGAGGAGGGAAACTCCTAAAGAACAACTGGAGTACTTTCCTCCTAGCTCTAGAGGACATGCTGATCTGGGAATGCCTACTGAAGAAACTCATGAATCATAAGGTGTAGAAGCTACTATTACTGGAGAAGGAGCTTCATCTCAACCTTCTCTCTAAGAGGAGTCTACTAGAGAAGTACCTGCAAGTATCCTTCATGAGTAGGCTAAGAAAGAGAAACAAAAAGAGGTTGAGATCCATGATATAGACATCGATTCAGAGGCCACACCATCAGACTAGGAGCCTCTTATAATTGTATCTGTTGAGGACATTCAGAATGTTGGAACTAAGAATGTTTTAACTATAGAAGACCAATGGAAATTGTTTGAGGATGAAAAGAAGGAGGCTAATGCCAAAGCACAAGCTAAGGAACTTGCAAAGCAATAAGAGGCTGACGCTATAGCAAAGACTGAAGAGCTTGCAAGGAAACATAAGGAAAAGGAAGACCTCCTGCAACGACAACAACAAGAAAATGAATAGAAAACCAATATAGAGAGGGAGAAGTTGGCCCTCTTGTAGATAATCATGACCTTGAAGAGGAAAAGGCCCGATAGAGGAGAGAAAAAGAGGACCGTTAAGCCAAGGCCAAGGTAGCAGAGGAGGCACAAAGGAAAAAGGATGAAAAAGAGCTCTTGTTAAAAAAGTTGGAGGCAGAAGAACAAGCCAAATAGGAGCAAGAAGCAGCTAAAATGTGGGGGAGAGTTAAGAAATTAGAGAAACAAAGAGATGACATGTATGAGCAGAGGAGATTGGAGGAGGAAAGAGAGAAAGCTAAGGCTGATAGGCTTGGAAAGGAAATGGCAGAAAAGGAGCAACAAGATGTTGATTCTCAACCTAAGGTAACAATTCTGCAACTCTCTCTTCTACCATTACTTCTTCAAAACAAGTGGTTACTCCTCCTGTTGCCCCAACATGGTTGAAGCTTAACCTAGAAAAGAAACAAATAGTCCAGCCCTAGCCCCTAAACTGGGATGATATGATGAAAGAGATTGAGAAGGAGAGGCCCAAGAAAAAGGCTCGAGTCCTTCACTCCACCAAACTGACAGATGTTGGAGAGATTGTGGTTGAATGTGCCATTCCTATGGTTGACAAGGATAGATCAGATATGCAATTGAGTGATTATCATCTGGGTATTATAAACTTTGGAAGGCCTACAAGGACCTAGAAAATGGACTTGATTGATATTGTAGCATCCTCCACCAAGTCTAGGATAATAAAGGATAAGTAAAGGAAAGATGAGCTCAAGGCTCAATTAGATCAATTGCATAGGTTCTTAAGGGACCTATCCTCTCCTATTTCTATGCAATCTGTTGCTCCACAAACACCAATTTTTTTAAGCAAGAAACAAGTTAATGATCTTGTTGAGATGAAAAGAAAGGTGAAGATGTTAGATAGATAGATTGATAGGTTGAACCAAGAGGTTGAGGAACTACTTGTTGAAGCCCACAAGGTTCATAAATAATCATTGAAATCATCCAATGATATGATTACATATGCTGAGGTCCTTTGGAAGCAAGAAGAAGAACACAGAGAGCATGTGAGGAAATTGAAAGAAATTACTAAACTGCCTCAACAAACACTCTTGGAACAATCTATCCTTGAAGAAGGTAATGAAGATTTCACTGATAAAACTATCAACATTATTAGATTCAGGAATTCATTTATTTTTACCCATAGAAATGAGGTACAACAGGCTGGTAAGGATTTTTCAAATCAAATTGTGGAGTTGGAAGCAACCATAGCTATGATGGTGAATGAAGATGTCCCTGTCAAGGATGGTTTCCCTCTTGATGACTTAAGGAAAAAATGGGATAATAGACTTCAAGAGGCAATGCAGAAGGGAGATGATGGTGATGAATTATTAATTGACAGGTTCATGGACATCAAGGAGGTAGTAAATATTGCTCGAAAGGAGCTTTCCAAATTGGATGATATGCATAAATTCACCTCTATTGAGCTAAGAAGAATAAAGTTTGAGTACAGTTGAGTAGATGGGCCTGATGTGGAAATGCTTAGAAAAGTGTTGGATAGTTATGATGAATACTTACTTGAACATAAGAAATGGGAGTAAAGTGTATGGAATATTCTTTTTTGAATGAAGCATTAGATGATATGGCCAACAGGGCAGCTCTCCACTATTTTTCAGGATCATAAGTCCAACAAAGGATTCCCTAGCAGTTTGACCTTCTCCTTGTGCATCAGATTTTGATACAGAGTCATCAACAATTAAACTGGAGATCATGATGGGCAGTCATCTCATGCAGCTCCAGTTGTTCCCTGATCGGTGGATCACAAATTTTTTATTGGAAGAATTAGTGTTAAACTTGTCTATATGTAGATTTTCTCTCCATGTTGTAAAGGTCGGCTAATTGAAGAAAGATTAGCTACCTAAGGAGAATTTTAGGAGAATTTTCACAGTTATTATAAACTTTTTGAAGTTTTTATGCAAAGATAGATATATTTACAGTTTTCAGTACAATTTATGTTATTTTCCAGAACTAGTTTTATTTATGATGTCAATGAACAAATGGTCATTCGTATGCCAGTGAATGTTGTGTATAAATTTCTCTTATTTGATGAAAGTCAATAGAAGATTCTAAATCTGATATTGTTTCCATTGAATTATCTGTGAATGAGATTTCTTGATGTTTATTGATCTATGAATTTTAATGATGAGCTGGTGATGTGTTCTTGTTTGATCTTTGAAGTTTATGAATGGTGAATGGTTATATGTCTTGAATTTGCACTATGAATGAATAGAATGGTATGGATTTTTTTGTGGATTGTATCATTTCATGGTTTAGTTGTTTGAAAGGAATGCTCATTATGAAGTTTGTATGTCTAAATTGAAGGAAATTTACATTTATGCCTTGTTGTCCTGAGCTCTATTCTATATTTTGATTTTTATTTACAACCCCAAACGTTAGGTTAATTTGTATTATGTAGTTTGTACCCCTTTTACTAGTAGGCCCCTTGAACATTACAGTTGCATAGGCCACTGAACAACATTAGCATAGTTGAGAACCAACTACAGAGACCTTGGAAGATAGGTAGCTTTAAGTTATTTATCTTTTTCAGGAGAAATAGGGTAGAAATATTTTGTTTTAACATTGTTGTGTTACATTGACCATCAACACTCCCAACTAAGGGCAACTCAAACACATCGAGTTCCCAACAATATCAGAACATGACTAAGCATAAAATCTCCTCAATTAGAAAATAAGACAAGAGGAAAATACAATCAACTTGGAGCCATTAAAATCAATCTTTCATTTCACCACACTCAACGTAATAATTTCAAAGAGAATTCTAAATAATTAATTATATTTTATTTATACGTTCTTTTCAAGATCATTTAAATCATTAAAATATCCATTGTAAAGATATAATTTGTTTATGTATTTAAAGACACACATTTATACATAAGTTTCTTTGCATTTTAATACATGATATATATATAATTGTACATATATATATACATATACATATATATATATATATATAAGTCATTATAGATGCTGATATATATAATTATATTTATTTTAAAATAACTATTGTTTAAAATTAAATGTATTTAATATGTTGTTTTTAAAACAACATATCAAAATTATAGAGAGGAATACACATATTATGTTAAACACACACACACACACATATATATTCCTAAATACTAATATGAGGGTTGGCTCATCTTGTATAGCACTGGGTGCCATATCAAAGGCTTCAAAACAAATGCACATCATACTCAAAGGCCTATATAATCCATACACCTATATACGTATATATGTATGTATTATCAAATCGATACAATATCCATTAATTATATAGAAAACAAGTCAGAAACAAAGCCATTTCAGGGGTGAACGCTATATAGGCAAATGGAGAAAAAATTACAATAGGAATCTGCAGAGTTTGAATCAAAGGCAAGGAGAATTCAAAACTCTTGAGGATATAAGGCAACAAATAAAAATATATAAAAGCTTATACCTGTCGAATACAATGCGAATACTATGCAAACAACAAAGGAAAAAAAGAATATAAAAAGCATGTAAACAAAAATTTCTTGCAATCTAAATCGAATCTCAGGCTATACCATGGAGCTAAGGCGATGCACATGAGAAGAGAATAAACGGGCCTATCAAAATGCATACAAAAATTGATACCCTCTATAGGGGTCAAACCACACAAAAATTACCAGGCACCAATAGTATAAAGGAATGTAAATATCAATGCAAATCCTAGGTAGGCAACATAGGTATGGAAGCAATTAATTACCAACTCTAAACAAATACAATGAAGGACAGTAAAAAAATATGTTGAATGGAATCAAATAGCTTAATTTCCATCCAATCCATCTAGACAAGGCAAAAAGAATAACTAGAGCCAAATCAAATCTCCAACTAGACTAAGAAGATAAGGTGGCACATACCAAAATGTTTTCTAGGGAATTAACATAATTATTGGAAATTGTAACGAATAAAACTACTAGGCAGTATAAATATACACACAAGTAAAACCAAATAGCCTAGGAATGTAGGCAACAAGGTACCAATGAATAGAATCGAAATACCCAATAGAACCATCTACATGGGATGGCTATAAAAACTAGTAAACTACAGATTTCTCCCAAATGAAAACTCATTGAAAGTATCAAATATGACAGCGTAAAGATAGGTGAATTACCCAAATAAATCACAAACGATTTGCTGACAAAACTAAGGATTTTCTCTAAGAATTTATTTTCCTCTACCAATCATTTCTATTCAAAATCAAATGAAAAAATGAGAAATCAAAATGCAACACCAAATTGGAATACAAAGCTTTGAGATGGAAAAGGAGTGTTGAATCTAACTCTCTCACAACTGCCAATCCGTTCTTGAGAAACAATTTTCCAATCCATTCACTTTGAAAAATAATTTTCACTATACTGAAAGCTATATATTTTTTTCTAATAAACGAAAATGATTCCAGAGAAAACTTTGTTGTTGAAAAAACCAAAAATTAAAATTCACCTCCCAATCTCTCTAGAAAACCCCAATATAAAAATCCAAACGAAAGATAAGTTTTTTAATACAAAAATCAATAAAAATAACAAGTTTCTAAATTGAATTTCAATTTGGAGTCATGCATGTGCACACACTCCTCTTTTTCCATCTTTTCTTGCTTTTATAATTTAGTTTGAAACACTTATCTCATTTATTTAATTTAAAAAATTATATTTCTTTCCATTTTATTAATTAAAATCTAATGATACTAATGTTTATCTTTTTTTTTTTTTTCATTAAACATTTAATCTCACCATTTAATTTAATAATTAATAATCAAAATACATATACCATCTTTTCACAAGCACTATTTATTTAATTATCATTGCAATTCTAAATTTATTTATATTACCTTGTAATCAATTTTAATTTAATTAGATTGATTAATCAAGTTTAGTCATAATATTAACTTTATCACACAATTCCAAAATCAATTAAACAATATAATTATGAAATCAACATGACATCACAATTGGCCAAATGATGAAAGACCTCAAGCAAGACCACTGACAAGGATTACAAACTAGACCAACGGGTTACCAAATAGGTACTTATCCTCATCGAGGATAATGGAAAGGTTGGGGACCTTTTTTCAACTTCTTTTCCACATCATTCCCATTGGGCTTTATAAGGCGCGCTTACACCTGGCAGTGCAGGTGGAGTCGATACCTGGTACCTGCAACCTACATTCAAACCAAATGTTGAACACACACACACACACACACACACACACACACACACACACACACACACACACACATATATATATATATATATATATCAAATAGAAAACACACTGTGAGAGGAAATCATAGCGTAGTAGGGCACTTGTGAATGAGTGATGAGACACCATTCCCCTCACCAAGACCTCAAACAGTAACCATATCATCAAGTACAATAATAACATCATCAAGCAACACTAATCATATCATAATCAACATCATATGGCAATCACCAATCAAATGCATAACAAGCATAGTACTAAGTCCACAAGATATACAATGGGCCAAATTAATCCAAGCACAACAAAATCCATATATCATCATAACATAAACATCAATAAAGAGTGTCATAATCATCCAAGTCAAATGAGTTGTTATCTAACCAAATCAAAATGGTGAAACAACCACCAACAAAGTCTCAAGGTACACAACACATCATAAAAAGTATCAGTGCAAGGAAAAGAACACGAGAGGTAGTACATCCTCCTCCCTAGAACCAAGCTTACTCTTGGAAGCCTGTGAACAAATAAGGAAAAGAATCTCTAATTTAGGATGCCTCCTCCCATGTCACTAAAGTCTCATCATTAGGGTCCCATTGGACCCTCACCTGCTCAATTTCTCTACCCCTGAGAGTGAGTCTCCTGTGATGAAGAATGGCTAGGGGCTCTAGTGCTAGCTGCTCATCCTTTACCTGTAATGCATTCCAATTGAGTACATGAGATATATCTGGATAATAGGGCTTACGTATAGAAACGTGAAAAACATCATGTATGTGTGAAAGACTAGGCAGAAAATCTAGGTGATAAGCAACAGGGCCAATTCTCTCCAACACCTCAAATTGTCCCATAAAATGAGGCATGAGCTTAGAATCTTTCCCATAACGGATTGGACTCTTTCGCAGACACACTCGTAGGAAAACCTTGTCACCAACTAAAAATTGGCGGTCGACCCTATGTGCATCTGCATATTTCTTTTGCATGTCCTGTGTTGCCACTAAGTGCTCTCTAATGCAAGCAACCTATTGCTCCATATCTTGAAGCATTTTGGGTCCAAGGATAACTCTATCCTCAAGAAGGTCCCAACTCAACGGGGTCTAACAAGGATGACCATACAATGCCTGAAAGGGAGGCATAACTGTGATATCCATTATTGTATGCAAACTCCACCAAATGCAACTACTCCTCCCAACATAACTGTTGATCCATCACGTACATATGGAGCATGTCCTCAAGAACCTAGTTGACCCTCTCAATCTATCCATCAGTCTCTAGATGGTATGAAAAATTGAAGTTCAACTGGGTCCCTAAGGCACACTGCAAGGATGTCCACAATGCAGAAGTGAACACCAGATCTCTATCAAAAATAATCCTTTGAGGAATTTTGTGCAGTCTAAAAACGTCCTCCATGAATACTCTGGCTATAGAAGTAGTATAAGATGACCGAATGGGAGAGAAGTGTGCCACCTTGTTCAACCTGTCAATAGTGACCATGATAGCATCATTCCAATGAGAAGACAGAGGCAAACCAACTATAAAGTCCACCAATATGATATCCCATTTCCACTAAGGAATGAGATGGGGCTATAAAAGACCTACGGGATGCTGGTGTTTCACCTTAACTCTCTGACACTCCAAACATCTCTCAACAAGGTCTAAAATATCCATCTTCATTCCAACCCAAAAGTACAATAGGTGAAGATCTACATACATCTTCTTGACTCCCGGATGAGTAGAATAGGGAGCCTGATGTGTCTCAGTCATGATTAGGGTATGAAAACCCTCAGTAGGAGGTACATAAATGTGACCAAAATACCACAAAAGGCCATCAAATTCCAGTGAATAACCAGAAAAATTCCCCTCCAAATCTCTATCTAACTCAATTTCTGACTTCACTTCCTGATACCAACTATCTGTAGGAAGTGTTGTGAGGATTTGGCTCCTCAAATCCACACCCAGAGTCACTGCAGATAACTCATGTCTTCACCGACTCAAAGAATACACCACCACATTTTCCTTGCCCTAGATGTAAGTAATTTCAAAATCATATTCACAAAGAAATTCCATCCACCTCCTCTTCTTAGCATTCAAGTTTGACTATGTAAAATATACTACAAGTTGCAATGATTGTTATGCAGCTCAAACCGATGCCCCAATAAAAAGTGCCTCCATATCACAAGGGCATGTACAATGGCGGCTAACTCCAAATCATGTGTGGGGTAATTCAGCTCATGATCCTTAAGCTTGAAGGACTCATATGCAATCACTCGACCTTCTTACATCAAAATGACTCCTAAACCCTCCAAGGATGCATCCATACACACCAAAAAATCCCTAGTAGGATCAGGAACTACTAGGATAGGTGTACTACTCAACTTCTCCTTAAGGCCCTAGAAAGTTGATTGGAACTGCTTTGACCAAATAAACTTCTTCCCTCTCCTCAGAAGAGAAATGATGGGATGTGCAATCCTTGAAAATCCCTAAACAAATCTTCTATAGTAGCCCATCAAACCCATAAAACTGTGAATCTTAGGAACATTCTTGGGTGCAGGCCAACCAACGATGGCTTGGATCTTTGGAGGATCTACACCAGTACCTTCACCGGAGATAATGTGACCCAAGTATTTCACTTCCATCTTAAAGAACTCACACTTCACCAAATTTTCATATAATTGATTATCTCTCAAACATTGCAACACCTGTCTAAATGTTCCTAATGCTCCTCCATAGTTTTCAAGTAGATCATGATATCATCGAGGAACACGAGAAAAAATCTATCCAAGTAGGTACAGAAGAGCCCATTCATCAAACTCATGAAAACTGACGGTGAATTCATCAACCTGAATGACATAACAATGAATTCATGATGCCCATAACGAGTGTGAAATGTAGTATTTTGTATATCAGCCCCAACAATACGCAATTGATGGTATCTCAAATTAAGATCAATTTTTGAGAATACCTTAGCCCCCTTTATCTGATCAAATAGATCGTCAATTCTCGGCAAAGGGTACCAGTTCTTCACTGTCACCTTATTTAGTTGTTTGTAATCAATGCACAACTGAAGGGAATCATCCTTCTTCAAAAATATCATTGATGCTCCCCAAGGGGAAACACTAGGAAGAATGAACCCTTTTTCTAATATCTCCTCCAATTGCAAACAGAGCTCCTAAAGTTCCTATGTTTTCATCTGATATGGAGCCCAAGATATAGGTTTAGCTCTAGGTACAAGATCAATTTTGAAGTCGATGTCCCGCTTAGTGGCATCCCCAGAATTTCACTAGGGAAGACATTTGAAAACTCCTTAAGGAGAGGATAATCATCTAGTGACACCTCTTGACTCTCTCCCAAATCCAAGTCATTGACCAACACAACATACAACTAACAACCCTGATGAAAACACCTCTTCAACTGCATAGCAGAAATCATCCATAATGAGATGAGTCTATGTATGCCAACAATCTCAACCTCATTACCCAAATCATCTACACATCGCACAACCTTACAACGACAATCTATCATTGCTCAGTGAGCACTCGGCCAATCCATACATAAAACATCATAGGATCCAAGAGGTAAGATACGGAGATCCACTATAGTCACAAGTGACCCAATTTTCAAACTACAACCCTGAACAAGTGATTCTACCACTACCTTCACCCCATAGGCCAATTCCACCTGCCACTTAACATTTTTCCTTGCTTCCACCAATCTACAATGCTCTACTACAAAAGGAGAAATAAATGAATCTGAAGTACCAGAATCAAAGAGAATAGAAATTTTAATTCCCTGTAACAAACATGATACCTCAACCACAGTGCCTTGGTGATCAGTTTGGTGGTTGTCAACCACCATGAATTCTCAGTGTGATTTACTCGCATCACCCACTGTTGGCTCGGAAGCAGCTGGCCTCTGACTAAATCCTATAGAGTTCCTCTATGGACATTATCTAGCAATATGACCCTGTTGACTATAGGAAAAACAACCTGTGCCACGGCCAAAACCTCTACCACCAAATGGTGCATTGCACTATTGAAAATCGCCTCGACTGGGTGCAGACTATGTACTCTATGCAAGCTACTCAAAATGGTCACACTGATTTCACTACCAATTTTGATTCTTTCTGAACTGAGATCTGCCACTCTATTGAGACTGAGAATTTTTATGCTTAGGTTGTGATTGCTGCTATTGTTGACCACCCTTTAAGGATGCATGGTGACTCTTGGAAGAGCCTATAGCTTGAGGCCGCCCACCTCGAGAACCATATCCAGATGTAGGAGTACTGCCAATTTGAACACATGTGTGGCCTCCTAAAGCCATGGAAAAAATTTCCTCCATAAGATGAGCTTTCTCCATAGCTACCCCCATCATCTTTGGCTCGAAAACCTATAGTTTTCCACTAATTTGGGCATTTAAGCCCTTGAAAAAATGTTTTACTAGCATCGCCATATCGTTACTGATTCCCATGTACTGCTTGAGTTCATAGAGCTGATGCTCATACTACTCTACGGACATCGCCATTTTTCTTAGCTCATGGAATTCATCTAGCCAGTGTTGTCTCTAGTGGTCTGAAAGGAATCGGGCCCCAAATCTCTTCATGAATAACTCCCATGTCACTAAACTGATGTCTAAGTGCAGTTTATGCTCTTCAAGTCACCACCATGTGGTTGCAAAGCCTCTAAGGTACATGATGGCACACCTAGCCTTAGTATTGCTTCCATAGCGATGCATAGAAAAGCATTGATCCAGATCAATCAACCATGTTTCTGCCTCCAGTCCTCTACCAGTACCATCAAATGTGGGAGGACGTGCTCTTAGAAGGTCTCTCATGTGACCTGCTACTATGGCATCCTACTCCACTGCTATCTCTCTCCTCCTTGGTGATCTCTCTCTCCCTGACCACCCACTGCTCCTCCTCCTACCTAGGGCCCAAGCAGCCAAGAACCTCCTCTAGCAACTATCTCAAATGCACTCCCTCTAATCCCAGTTGCTCTGTATTTTAACCTTTGCCTCCCGGGTTATTTTGGGAACCATGTTGCTCCTCACGTTTAGACTCATGGAAGCTTGGAGATGAAGAGCTCTAGCGGTTGGCTCTGTGGCCAACACCTCAGCCTCTACCATGGCCACAACCCCGAACCCTAGGCATGTTTCTATGCAACATAAGAGGGGAACATATAAGTTCAAGAGTTAATCACAAGGTAACGTAATGTGCTCAACTAACGTAGAGTACCCAGTGTTTGATAACCTCGCTCTAATACCAAGTTGTAATGCCCCACCATGCAAACCCCAAAGGACAACTAAAGAACTAACAACAACAACACTTTTAAAAAAGAAGAAGTAAAACTAACATGAAATATAAGTTAACATACAATACTTGTAATGAAACTATACATATGCATTATCTAACTACATCCTCTGGGGTACACATGACTGCATTACTTAACATAATCTCATTCCCAAAACAATGATTAACACATCACAAGTTAACATTTCAAATCCATTATATAGAATTAAGCTTAGAATGTTCATACATCCATTATGTTACATACATAATAAACATCCACCCATTACCATTCATCAATGATAAACATCTATAAGAGAACACGTGATAAAGTCCAAAATATATATGCATTACATTAATTATGAGAGTTTACATTGCTTCAAGATTACAACTATACAACATGGCTTCCCAACATGAAATGGGAATGATACACAATTACATAGAATAATACATCTGAAATGAACATGATGCATATCATCAATGATATCTCCAAACTAGTGAAGCTCTGGATAGACTACAAAGGTACAACATTGTGCTTCACGAACTCTAGCTGGGAACCCAATGGGATGCATAGAACATTCCACCTGACCATGTGGACCCTAAGGCCCACCCCCCGTGCTAGGAGATGATAAGAAGGACCCACAATATAAAAATGTCAAGTAGAAAGGCTACAAGACTCCACCAACAAGAGCAACAATAAACATAAATAACAACTGCATCAAGAACGAATTCTTAAAGGATAATTGCTTCTAGAGGTAGACAAAGGAAAAGGAACAATGAGGATACTATAGGCAGAGTGTCATCACATGGCCCAAGCATGGGTTACCCTAGCTGCCTCTCACTAGGCATCTACCCCATAGGTTGACGCATGCGGGACCATTAACGTTTCATGAGGACAAGGTAGTGATCTTGCTGACCAAGCCTTCTCAACCCATCCTAAGCCTAGGAAAGAACTATAGGCATGGGCGAGGCATCTTACTTATCCTTTTTAATGTGAACCTACCTAAACTCATAGTTAATTTATTAGGTTATCACTTATTAAGAAAAATATTCCATGGGTTACCCAGGTTGCCCCTTTTTGCATCAGCCCCCATGAAGAGCCACTCTCCCTAGTAGCATCAAAATAAACCACATGACATCAAGGGGTGTACCAAATCGCAATAATCACCAAAAACCATAAAAACCAAGTAAATTCGTGAGGCATGAACCTTCTCGCCCAAAAGCCACGTCAAAAGGAAAAACCATGGTACAAGGTAACACCCACAAGAAATCAGAAGTGAGACCAAACAATTCACAAAGATCCAACCATAGAAATTCCAACATAAAGCAAGTTTCCCCATTGCCTCTAGAAGCCTAGAAAAATCAACTACCCTTAAACTCCCAATTGAGTGTAACTCAAACACTTCAAGTTTCCAATAATCTCAGAACATGACTAAGTATAAAATCTCCTCAATTAGAAAATAATATAAGAGGAAAATACAATCAACTTGGAACCATTAAAATCAATCTTTCATTTCACCATGCACTCAAAGTAATAATTTCAAAGAGAATTCTAAATAATCAATTATACTTTATTTATACATTATTTTTGAGATCATTCAAATCATTAAAAAAAATAGTGTTAAGACATAATCCATATATGTATTTAAACACACACATTTATACACGAGTTTCTCTATATTTTAATATATATATATATATATATATATATATATATATATATATATATATATATATATATATATATAGTTATATTTATTTTAAAATAACTGCTGTTTAAAATTAAATGTATTTAATCTACTATTTTTAAAACATATCAAAATGATAGAGAGGAATACACATATATTTTTCTAAATACTATTATGAGGGTCATCTCATCTTATATAGTGTTGGGAACCATATAAAAGGCTTCAAAATAGCTGCACACCATACTCAAAGGCCTATATAATCCATACGCCTATATACATATATACATATGTATTTTCAAATAGATACAATATCCATTAATTCTATAGAAAAACAAGTTAGAAACAAAGCCATTTCAGGGGTGAACACTAAATAGGCGAATGGAGACAAAATTACAATAGGAATCTACATAGTTTGAAGCAAAGGAAAGGAGAATTCAAAACTCTTGAGGATATAAGGCAACAAATAAAAATATATAAAATCTTGTACCTACCGAATACAATGTGAATACTATGCAAACAACAAAGAAAAAAAAGAATATAAAAAGCATGTAAACTAAAATTCCTTGCAATCTAAATTGAATCTCAAGCTATACCATGGAGCTAAGGCAGTGCACATGAGAAGAGAATAAACAAGCCTATTAAAATGCATATAGAAATTGATATCCTCTACAAGGGTCAAACCACACAAAAATTACCAGGCGTAAACAATATAAAAATACAAATGAAAGATAATTTTTCAAATACAAAAATCAATAAAAATAATAAATTTCTAAATCGAATTTCAGTTTGGAGTCATGCATGTGCACACACTACTCTTTTTCCATCTTTTCTTGCTTTTACAATCTAGTTCAAAAAATATATTTTTTATTTAATATAAAAATTATATTTATTTCCATTTGATTAGTTAAAATCTAATGATACTAATGTTTATCTTTATTTTATTTTTTTTTCATTAAACATTTAATCTCACCATTTAATTTAATAATTAATAATCAAAATACATATACCATCTTTTCACAACCACTATTTATTTAATTATCATTTTAATTCTAAATTTATTTATATTACCTTCTAATCAATTTTAATTTAATTAGATTGATTAATCAAGAATTCTAAAATAAATTAAATGATATAATTATGAAATCAACATGACATCACAATTGGCCAAATGATGAAAGACCTCAAGCAAGACCACTAACAAGGATTACAAACTAGACCGACGGGTTACCAAATAGGTACTTATCCTCATCAAGGATAATGGCAAGGTTGGGGACCTTTTGTCAACTCCTTTTTCCACATCATTCCCATTGGGCTTTATCAGGCATGCTCAGACTTGACAACGCAGGTGGAGTCGATGCCTAGTACCTGCAACCTACATCCAAACTAGATTTTGAGCATATATATATATCAAATAACAAACACACCATGAGAGGAAGTCGTGGCATAGCAAGGCACTCACAAATGAGTGATTCTACATCATTCCCCTCACTAAGATCTCAAATAGTAACCACATCATCAAGTACAATAATAAAATCATCAAGCAACACTAATTATATCATAATCAACATCATATGGCAATCACCAATCAAATGCATAACAAGCATAGTACTAAGTCCACAAGATATACAATGCCAAATCAATCCAACCACAACAACAAACTCCATATATAATCATAACATAAACATCAGTAAAGAGTGTCATAATCATCCAAGTCAATTGAACTATCATCTAACCAAATCAAAATGGTGAAACAACCACCAACAAAGTCTCAAGGCACGTAACACATCATAAAAAGTATTAATGCAAGAAAAACATGAGAGGCACTACACTAAGTGCATCAAAGGTAATACACATGCAAATGAAAATATAGTTTAAAACCCTAATATGTATGCTACGGCGCAAGACTATAGGGCAGAAGAAAGGGCGCAAAAAATAATATCAAATAACACAATGGGAAGTATCAATTATCTCACATATACTAAACTCATCAAAAAAGAAAATGCAATACAAGGGAATGCAACATATAGGATGAAATCGAATGCCAAATATAAAATATAAACCACCCAAGTATTGAATGCCAAACATGTATAAATCACAGATTATAGAATAAATTCTCCTTACAAGTATCAAATGGCAAACATAGAACATAACCATTGAACACCAAACAAAAGTGTTTACACTGAATTTCCATGCATAAGGGCTTCCATCAAAATGAAACACAATATACAGTGTCATATGAAATGTAGGCAATGATAATGCATACAACAGTAATAAATATAAAGCCCAAACCCTACTATGATGCCATGGTAGCAAGTTCGTAGGGGAGACAAGAGGGCATTCGGACCGTTGGAAACAACTAGATTCCATGCCATAGACCGGTTCCTAATAATAAACATACAACCTTAAGGGGTTTCACCATAGAGAGCAATGATATCCAATGAGCCAAAACAAATGTTGGAAAGGCTTAAGAAATTTGCAACAATGAAATCAACAAGGGTAGGTCAATATTTTATTATGAGATACAATAGCCACAGAGTATGAGCATAATGTCGAAGGGCAAGTGATGAAAAAGAAAAAGGGTTAAAATAAAGAATAGAAAATATTGTAAAAAGTTGCAGTTGCATTTCCTTGTTGTATGCACCAAATGATTTGTAGAAAAGGGATTTGGAAATCCTCAAAGAAGAAAATCAATTATTGTTTCAATTCGAAAAATAAATAAACAAAGAAATGTTTTGCTTCCAAACAACATAAAAATTCAAGCATTCATTTTCAAAAACATAGATAAAGTTCAGAAAGACAATAGTTCCAACCTGGATCCAATCAACTAGCAGTGCTAGAGATTTGATGCCGAGCTCCGAATTCCCAATTTGCAACTTCGATTTCACCAAAACTGCAATCAATTTTCCCAAAATCCTAATTCAAAATCAACAGATATTTGAAATTTTGTAGACAAATTATTCTTTCAGCAAAACAAAATGAAAAATATCCCATTAGGACAATATTTACAGGAAAAGGAAGATTGTTCGTATTCTCAGAAAAACCAACCAATTTTCCAGAATTAAAGATTAACTTTTGATTTATTAAATTAGTTTTCCCATTCACACAATAATTGATTTTTAATTAATTAAAATCCTTTTTATTTATTATATTATTATTTTTATTTATTTATCAAGACATACTCCAATTTTATTTACATTTAATAATTAACTTTATAATTTTGCTTTTATAATATTTTATTTATTAACTTAGCATTATGTTAATAATTTATTTTATCATAAACAATAATTATATATTTTATATTTACTTATCAAAAGTACCTTTTAAACTTAATAATTTTATTTTAAAGTGACAATTAATCAAAAGCATTTATCAAACAATTCCAAATCAAATAACCAAATGCCAATCAATACTTGACCACTAAGCAAGGTCGAAAAGCAAGACCACAAACAACACTGACTAACCATACTGACAGGGTATCAGACCAGATACTCATCCTCTTCGAGGATGATGGCTAGGGTAGGGGACCAAGTGTTATCTCTAAACAAATGTTCCATTGGTTTTAAGGCACACTCTGACCTACCAATTTAGGTGGAGTCGATGCCTAGTACCTACAACCTGCAGCACACAAAACATCTTTGCACATATATATAACCATCACATATTTAGTGAAGGAAATCAAAACATCGTAGGGTTCTCATAAGTGATAAATACGACATCATTCCCTTCACACTTGAATAACATTTAAAAACATCCTATAATATATCAAATAACATCTCACATAACATCAATAATCATAAACCATTCCAAAATAAGATAACACATTCTATTTCTAGAATATTCATAAACAAGTCATAATCATAAAGCATTAACACCCCTTAGATCATTTATGCATAAATTCATGAACAAGGGTTAGCATGCTAATATCCTAATACATCATCTAACATATAATCATAAGGAAGTAACTCTTAGTCTTTAATAAACATAAACAATAAACATAACCTATCTAATCCTAACATCTTAATAAGTCTTGAGTATTTCATCACCTAACATAGTAGCATGTCATTATAAAATGTCCTAACCACAAGCAAGAGTATCTAAAAACACAAAATAAATCCACTAGCATCTAACATAAGCATCATAAATGTCGAAACATGGAGGGGCACTACAATATGTGCATGTTTTTGTGATTTCCTATTAAGTCTTAATTTGCACATAAAGGTTTAAGAAAATTAGTCTGTTAGGACTAAATTTTCATGTTATCTATTGATTCACCCCCCTCTCAGTATATCATTGTGTTCTAACAATCCCCTTTATTTTCTCACTCTAAATTGACCACGTACATGTTTTGTAATATTTGGTGATATATGCTAGTACTTAAGAGCATCCAATTGAATTCATTTGATCATCTAAATTTATTTAAATAACATTCATATTTAGGGAATGAAACACTTTAATTGATGCAATAAAAGGAATCTAGATCTCCATGATGATTCCAGTAGCATATGCATGATTCAATAATTACTGTCAATCGTCTTTAATTGTTGACCTAGGATAACATATCCCCTTGTGGAACAACACCAATCCTCTAAAAATATTTGTAAATATTGTGAGTCCCTAAGCTCAACCTTTTACTATATGCATAAAATGTTTTGATTCAAAATGAATTACAAAACATTGTGCTATATTTTTAATCTTCAAATGTTTAAATTTCAATGCTATGTCAAAGTACAATCATTTTTTATTATTACAAAAGTAAATACATTGTTTTTTAATATTTATTTTTATACTTTTCATATTTTATTAAATTCAAAATACACTCATCCTTAAATATTTAACATTTATTAATCAAAATTAATTGTATACATATTATTAGATTAATCTATACTACAAAATTTTATTTTTGTTATAACTTTATGATAAATATCATACATTTAGAAAAAATATAATTATATAAAATTGAACACATTTTTCAAAATAAAAATAAGAGAAAACAATTATTCATATGCAAATATTAACTTTTTTAATAATAAAATATAAATTTCATTAAAAAATAGAATAATTTTTTAAATAAAATTAAAATATAATAATTTCTCAATGTCTTAAGAATTTCTCTAAGTTATTTGTTTTAAACCTATAAAATAATAACTTAGAAGGGATGATACCAAATATATGTGAGAGAATGAATTACCTTGAGACATTAAAATTAGGAGATAATGCACTTAAAATGCATATTACATCATCATTTGGAAAATGTAACTCTCTAAAAAAATTTGATTTGAGAAATAATAATGTATACAGGAACATTGAAAATTAGACTAAAGGCTTGTAGATACTTCAAATTTTAATACTAAAAAATAATAAGTTTTAGGGTAAAATTCCATTGCAATTAACAAAACTACAAATTCATCAAATTTTGGATATGCCAAACAATATTTTTTTAGGGGTTATTCCAAATGACCTTATGAAGTTTCTTATAATGAAAAATGAATTAGAAAAAAAGGAAATATTTGAACAAAGAATTTCAACAAATCCCATATTCTATATATGAAATAACAGTCAAGAATAAAGGACATGATGTGAAGTTTATGAAAATTTTGAGATTAGTAAAATGTCTTAACCTCTCTGACAATAATTTATTAGGTAACATTCCTTGGAATATTGGATCCCTATAAGGTTTTATTATTCTCACCATCTCAATAAATTATATCAATGGCGAGATTCCTAAATCTATTGGAGTGATGAAAATGTTGCAATCACTTGATCTTTCATAAAATACTCTATCTAGGGCTATTCTTATTGAGCTACAACTTCTCACATCCTTAAGTTACTTTGATGTGTCTTATGCTAACCTATTTGGGATGATACTACAAGGAGGACAGTTGATGACATTTAATTCTACATACTTCTCCAACAATTTAGGCCTATGTAGACTACAAATATATACATCATGCTTGAGTAGTCATCCTAATTTTCCAAAGGCACGTGAAGAAAATAATATAGATTCAAAGGATGGTATATGGTGCAATATGGGAATGGCTATAAGATATGCAATTATCTTTTGAATTTTAATCAGAATATTGTGGCTCAACAAAACATGGAGTGCCACATGCTTCAAATATATGGATGCCATTATTATTTCTCTATTTCAAGAATTTCAAGAGAAGGGTTGTATTTTAAAAGGTAGGATCATTTGTATTCTACATTTGATCAATAAGCTAAGTTTGCTTGACATGCATTGTCACATTCTCAAGTTGAAGTGTAGAACACATGTGGTGATACTTATTATGTAATATACAAAAACTATGACACATTTTATATGTCAAATTTCATAAATTGTAGTTAGTAATTGTGTTTTGTAATTTGAGTTCTAGTAATGGTTTCATGTGGGGTTGAATTTGGATTTATGTTCAACATATTTCCTTCCTTCTAGTGTCATTACCCAGAGGTGATATTGGATTTGTATACATAATCATACAAAGTCTTATTTGTTATTTCTATTTTCTCCTAAATATTAGTGTTAAAGGTTTATAATAACGAGAATTGGTAAAACATGATACATCTATCTTAATAAATAATATTAAAAAAAAAATTAATTATATAACTTGAATTCAATGGAAAATATAATGACACATTCATAATATACCTCAATTATTTACCATAGGAACCTTTGTAATTTAAACAAACAAAAATAATGCTCAATCACTCACTATATTAAGTATTTATTTCTTGTGTTTAACCATAATTTCTATGTGAGTATTTTATATAAAGAAATTCTAGGTGATATTATAAAATAACATTGGATATAAGCAATAAGCCAACAAATGACTTGTAATATCCCAAAAGGTTTTAACATGAATTTTCGCATTCTATAGTTGAAGCATACTCAAGTGGGTCACACAAACTATGGTAGTGTGTAGGACATACAAAGTATACAACAAACATCCAAAAATATTCTACTTATTGTGTTAAAATAATGATAAATGGATAAATTACACAAATGAAAAAAAATTGTCTCTTTTTATATATAAATTTGAAGAATATTACATGATTTTTATAGCCTCTAGGGTAACTAATAGATTATATAATTCTAGATCCAATTAAGCTACCTATATATTAAATCAAAGCTAACACAACTACCTAACTATGAAACTAAATCTAAGACTAACAACTCTCTAACAAATTGTCAATTGCATTCTTAATAAATCTAACAATCCATCTTGAAGAAGAAATAAATTTTCTATGATACCTAGTGTTGGCCTCATTTTTGAACTTGACCTATTTAAAACCTTTTTGTGCTTATTTTCCATAATGTGCAAACCTCCATATTAACTTTGAAAATTCAAGATGAATTACCTAGTCCTTCTCAAGTTTCAATTAAGTCTTTAAATGTTCTGAAGACCTTTAAAAATCATATGTAGTTTCAAAAATAAATTGTTTTCAAAATATTTGCAAGGTTAGAAAACATTCGTCAGAACTCAATGAGATTGTAAAAACCTTGTTGGAACTCGACAAGGTTGTCACAACCACCAAAAGTACCAACAACCACTATTTAAAGGAAAAAATGAGAGGCAAAAGTTATTTTTCAAAATTATTACAAAATTTTAGAGCTCCTTAGGTGCCCAAAATGGTTATTGGAGCCATTTGAAAGGATGATATATTATTGGAAATACATAAAAGGAAAGATGAGAGTGAAGGTTTAAAGGAGGGTGTCAACACATGGAGGCATGAATAAAGTTGTTGACTATTGGTCATAAAAAAGAGTAAAGGTCAATTATTTTATTTAAAAATTACTGAAAAGTGCTCTCAGGAGTTTTTTTTTCTAATTTATTTTGTAAAACTTTGTAAACTCCCAAATTGAAAAAGAGTTAGTTACAAAAACTAAAAAGTCATTGTTTTCTATTTATTGTAAAAATTCTAAGAGGTAGGGGTTTAATTTTTTTTTGGCTAAGAGAAGGGAATTTTTGAAGGAGAAGATTGAGTTTCTCTTTTTCTACAAAGGAAAGATTCTATGATCTCTTTGATTGAAGAAATAAATGGAGAAAAGTATGACTATTTTGTGAATCAGATATGTTTTCTTTGTATTGTGGATTCTTTTGTTCATGAATTTGCAACTATTTCTTTGATGTTGTCATATGTTTAATTGTAGTTATTTCCTTCATCTCATATGTGCTCTTTATGTTTTTGAGAGATGAATCTATGTGTTCATCCTCCTTTGTATGAAATTTATCCTTCTTGTCTTTATTTTAACTTATTTCCCTTTCCTATTTTTTGATTAAAAGAATACCCATTAAAAATGTAAATTTCATTATATGAGGGAGTTGTACCTCTAAAATTCAAAGGAAGATCACTAATCCAACAATAATATCTCCAAAATTTGGCTCTTTTGTCACTACTCAACAGGGAAACTAAGAGTCATTTTCCAAGGAAAAACTGTAGTGACAAATTTGTTTACTAATAGATTTTTGGTGACTCTATTGGGGAGACAAGAAGACTAGTGCATCTTTTTCTTTGAAAGTTGAAAAAGTACCTCCACTTGGATGGAGGTTGGTGAATCTATAAAGGTTATATATCTACAAAAGTAATTTATAAACTATCATTATTTTCACACTTGTATCATGGTCTTAATTTTACCTCAACCATGTGGAAATCAGTTTGGATCATTAGCCTTTCCCCACTATACAACTTTACCTGAGGGATCTATAAAATATTTTCCAAAGTTTAGTAGAGAGAATTTGTAAGATCCTAACAATCATATTCAATTATTCACTGTTACTTGTGAAATTTTGGGCGTTCATGAAGAAGATGTGTTTGTGTGACTATTTGTTGAAAGCCTCATTGGACATGTTGTAGAATGGTTTCAAAATTTGAAAGGGGTGTATTACGAATTGGGACAACTTGGAAAAGAAGTTTCTTAAAATATTTAAGCATGTAGTTGACATATATACTCTATTATATATAATTTTCTAGGTTTAGAAGAAATAAAATCAACCCATGAGGGGGTTTGTGAAATTATTTAATAGATTATTGAAAAAGACTCCTCAATATTATCAACCAAGAGAAACAATCAGTTATATATGTCTTTATGGCTGCACTATAATCTATGGTCATTTTTTTCTTGAAGAGAAACAAGGTACACAATTTAGAAGTTGCACAAAGAGAAGCTATTAAAATTGAAGATGATATGATTTTATTTGATTTGCTAAAAGAAAAATGCATGAAAAGATGTATTCTAGAGGTTTCAAATATTAATTTTTATTCTAAAAAGACAGGTTTTACTCAACTTTATTCGAGTTCAAAAATATCAAAGTTAATGCCTCTTACATATTCTTATTAGAATCTCACAATTTTGAGCAAAAAGGAAATTTCAAATTTTTCAAAAAATGAGCCTCATGCTTTAAAATATGTTGAAATATATCATTTACATACTAAAAGCAATGATCATGACTTAAATAAAATCCAAAGATAAAAGAAATGATTCCTTTGAAAATGTGGATGATCATTCGATTCAACCAAGAGAGGTGGATATTGGTTCGAATTTGACTACAAAAATTATTGGACAATATTTTATTATAATAAGAAATTGGGAGACAAATAGAAATTAATGTACTTACTATAGACACATAAAAATGACCTAGGCTTGCAAACTCTATTTTCGCCACATTCCTCTTAACATAATTAAAATATTTAATTATTTCCTATAGTCCACTTTCAACTATTAATTAAATATTTTTTAATTATTTAATTAATTCACGTCTTTTATTCCTCTTGATTAATTATGTCCTATAGTCCACTTTCAACTATTAATTAAATAATTTTAATTATTTAATTAATTCACGTCTTTTATTTATTTATTTAAACACGTCATTAATTTTTAATGTCTTCTCATAATTAAATAAATTCATTAATTTATTTAATTATTGTCCACCTTGTCATTTTTCTCAATTTTAAATAAAATTAAATAATGGTCTCGCGTTCTAATTTTCCCTCTCTTAGTAAATAATTCAAATTAATTATTTACTATCAGATGGTCCCACCTTTTGAATTAAATTAAATTTTTAATTCAAATTGACAACTTTCTTCTAATAAATCAAGTAATTTCTAATATTATTTGATTTTCCAGCTCTCTTTTTCTGTCATTCTTATCTTCTTGTCACATGCAATCTTGTCCCTTGATTTGATTTTCTAAAATCAAATCTTGTCCACTCATTTCAAATTCGTGCCCTAATGTTTCCCTAACCCTAATTGTGGGTTGTCACATTCAATTTTGACCATTGATCTTAGGGCATTTGACAATCTTCAATCTTGGCCATTCATCCAAAATTGCATTTTATATAAAATGGCAATTTTGGTCTCATTTTGACATCTACATCTCATGCAATATACATCTCTCAAGCTCTTGGCATCTACATCTTAGGAAATCTTGACATCTTGGCATTTGCATACTTT
Source organism: Sequoia sempervirens (assembly GCA_007258455.2). Taxonomy (NCBI): domain Eukaryota; kingdom Viridiplantae; phylum Streptophyta; class Pinopsida; order Cupressales; family Cupressaceae; genus Sequoia; species Sequoia sempervirens. Next base: position 312,761,330 of record VDFB02000008.1, read on the forward strand.
AGGCTTAATTCGTAGTTGGTTACTAGTTGCTAACCTGAATATTTCCCTTCGTTATAGATTGCAGTTTTGATGCAGCCTATGTGCTATATGTCATGTGATGATGTAGTTATGATGGTTATTTTATGCTTATATGCCATGATGATATTATGTTAGGTATGATAGTTATATGATGATTATGATGATGATGTTCTATATGAATGTGTAATGTTTTGATTCTAATGGATGCCATGTTTGGAATTGTTAAATGCATTGATGTATGATCATATGTATGGATAATGCGACATGTGATGTCTTATGATGTGATGTATGTGTACTAATGATATGTATGATGTATGCACTTATATGTTATGTGAATGCCAATTGATGAATGCAAATGATATGCTAATGATGTAAATGGAAATATTTGAATGGATGTTTAATGACTATATGCCTTAATGAATATTTGATGTATGATGTGATGTGTATGATGGACTAATGCAATGTCTATATGATCATGTATGCAGTTATTTTTGTATGTCACATGATATCATCAAGAGACAAACGAGGCAAAATGACAAGACAGAAGGAGATGGATTTTAGTGAGGAGATCAAATCCTTTAACATATTACTATAAGACTAATACTTGTTGCTCTTAATCACCATTGGGTAGATTATTGTAATGGCCAAAAAACACCATTATATGACATAGATCAATGGTGTGCAAGGTTGTACCATCACATGAGACAAGTAGTCACGGACAAGGATGATCATGACTCATACTAAGAGCATAATTGCCCTAGTCTTTTTGTCACAACCAACCACAAACATAAAAAGACAAGAAAGACAATAAAGACAAGTCATGAAATGTCATTTCTCCTCTAAATCCCATTACCAGGAAATCCTCAAGGAACTAGCAACATGACTATTTGAAAAAGACAAGACAAGCCAATCATCATGATATGTTGCTGCTTCTCTAAATCCTGTTGTCAAGAAATCCTTGAGAAACTAGTAGCATGATGAAAGATCAAAGGAAAAAATGCCAAGATAATGTTTTCCAAGTGTTTTCCAAGTGTGTCTAAATGTCAAATGTTTTGAATGTCGAGATGTCAGGTGATTTGATGTCAAGATGTCAGATTTTGACGATGTCGAGATTGATGAATGCTAGGTAATCTCAAATTCAGGAAGGACATATCCTGAATGATGTTGACATCGAGAGGATTGATCCTCAAATTCCCAGAGAATCCCTCAAAATGCCAGATGACGGTGACAATGCCTAGGAAGGACACATCCTAAAGAATAAATAAATGACAAGGGCTTCTCTTCGAAAGGACACATATGAAGAATAACCAAGAGTTTTGACAGGTTGAATTGTTATTCTTTGAGTTAGACTTGAATTGACTGAGGTTTATCAAACTTGACTAGGTGACAGAATTGACTACATGCCGACAGTGACATGTTGATGGAATTGCCATGTTGACTAAGTGATTGCCAACATTAGTTTTAGGAGTTTGTCTATTTTACAATAATTTATTTTACTTGAAGACATTTGATGTGTGTGCCAGTGTAGTGTCATGAACCCTAATGGACTGACCTAGTGTGGCCTCGAGGGCTCATCGACAGATGGCCTTGCCTATGTCATACACTTAGAGACCTCATAGTTTGACATGACCAATGACTTTTTCTTGATGAACAAATATTGAGTCATGATTTTATTTTGACAAACCTAAAAGGACTGACCTAATGTCTCAAGGGCTCGAAGATGAGCCTTGCCTATGTAGCAAATGTGCAGAGACAATGTAGTTCAACAAGGACATGGACTGACTGACTTCAGTGACTTGACAAAGTATGACGTTGTTTTTGGGATTTTTGAGTATTATCTGGATGTTTTTCTGTTTTTTCCATATTTTGATTTTTTTGGATTTCTTTAGGACATTTTTTGATTTTTAGGTATTTTTTAAGACATTTTTCAATTTTTAGGTTTTTTCAAGACATTTTTGAATTTTTAGGTCTTTTTTCAGGACATTTTATGATTTTTAGATCTTTTTTCAAGACATTTTATGATTTTTTTGTCTTTTTTCAAGACATTTTATGATTTTTTTTTGTCTTTTTTCAGGACATTTTTCAATTTTTAGGTATTTTTTTAAGACATTTTTCAATTGGCAGGACCATGTGTGATACCCACTATAGTCGGTGTTAGAAACCAAGATCAGACATGCAAACCAAAAAACCTTCCACATAAGAGAAAAATAGAAAAAAGAAAAGCTATTGCAATAAGATGTGCAAATAATATTATTCAAGAATTTTTAATAATTACATAAGATGATTTGCTTTATAAAAGCAATGTATGCATAACCCTAATTTTATCTCGATCAACAAGATAGCTCCACAAGATAAGGATGACAATTATAACCTAGGAATTAAAATATTACCTAAGTAAACTTATGCAAGTGTAATTAAATAATTAATTACACCAACAATTGGATGATAAAGGGGTTGCCCCCAGTCAGGTCCAAGACTAGCCAAATTTGGAGGACATGGAAAGGGTCATGTGTGGGATGACTGATGGACGGTATGGCAAGACCTGATGTCAACCATTGTCAGCCATGGAAAGAAGTAACAGGTCAATGTGATGGGTGTCATGATAGTGTCAGAAAAGTGGGAATTTATTATTATTGACTGAGGTAGATAGAGTGATAGTAGATGGTGAAGCAAAGACCAACTACACATGGTGCCTTTTTTCTAGGTTTTCACCATGGTACTTATCCAAAGTGCCTATTTACTAGGTTTTCACTATTGGATGAATTATTTCTCTTTAATATTTTTGTCATTTTTTTTTCATTTCTTTTTTTAATTTTTTTTGGTGTCACACACCTGTTTGCCAGGTTTTCATCTATTTTTCTTTTTCTTTTTTGTTTTTGATGGTTTTCAGCCTAGCTCTCTAATACTATTCATAGAACTTTCAAAGATGTAGACTATTGATGGGCTCTATCAATTCTTCACCGTCTAGAGTAGGTAGTTGGTATGCTCCAGAACTGAATGAGGCCATGATAATGTAAGGACCCAGCCAATTAGGCTCAAATTTATTAGGTTTCTCTTTGTTAGACTAATTCTTAGGATTTTGCATGAGGACCAAGTAGCCAATGTCAAACTTTCAGACCATGACTCTTGTTATAGTTGTGAAAAAGATGATTTTTATATGCCTATAAATGATTCAAGGAATTGTGTCTGTGTTCCTCTAACATTTCCAATTCATGTAGTCATGATTTTCTATATTCTTCATCATCATTTAGGCCCTTCAAGGAGACTTGCAAAGATGGAATTTCAACCTCAATGGGCAAGATAGCTTCAGCTCCAAAGACCAAGGTGAATGGAGTGGCTCCTGTAGGCGTGTGGATGTTGGTGTAGTAAGCTCATAGGGAAGGGTTAAGTTGGATGTGCCAGTCATGACCAACATCATTGACTGTCTTCTTAAGAATTTTGATGATTGTCTTATTGGATGCCTCAGCTTGACTATTTACTTGTGGGTAGTATGGCATGGAGAAATGACGTTGGATGTGGAAGCGTTCACATAATTCACAGACGTCTTGATTTTTGATGGGATGACTATTGTCTATGATGATGGATTGCAGGACACCATATTGACAGATGATGTAGTTGAGGATGAATTTGGAAATTTGCTTATCGGTTATGTATGTGAGGGGGATGGCTTCGATCCACTTAGTGAAGTACTCAGTGGTGGTGATAATGAATTTATGGCCATTGGACGAGGTATAATGGATTTTTCCCATGAGGTCGAGTCCCCATTGTGCAAAGGGCCAAGGACAAGTAATCGGCCGAAGTTCCTGTGTTGGTGCATGAATCAAATCACTATGTATCTGAAATTGGTGACATGTTCTGACAAACTCAAGTGCATCATTTTATATTGTTGGCCAGTAATACCCAAGCCTCGTGATATTCTTGGCTAAAGTAGGACCACTTGAATGCGATCTGCATATACCCTCATGTACCTCGCATAAGGTTGTTCATGCTTCGTTAGTGTCAAGACATCGAAGAAGGGTATTGTCAAAGCTACGGTGGTATAGGGTGCCACTAATGATGGTGTATTGGGTGGCTTTATGGATAAAGAAATTTTTTTGGTTGTTGGATAGTTTCAGGGGAAGGGTTTGGGACTAAAGAGTCGTAAATGTCTTGATACCATGGTGAGTTGGGACCAACAAGCTCGCAAGCCATTTCTAATTTTGGTATGTCATATCCAAAAACCAAAACTTGTTCCACCAAGAACTCAAATTGAGGCACATTGCTTGGAATGTCTAGGAGAGATCCAATTGTAGCCATTGTGTTTGCTGACTTGTTTTGTGCCCCAGGAATTTTTTCAAAAGCAAGCATGTGGAAGTATGACTGAAAAATTTCAACCATTCGTTTGTAAGGCATTAACTTCTCATCCTTGGTGTCATATTCATCATTGACGTGGTTGATGACCAACTGAGAATCTTCGAGGACATGTAGATTTTTTATTTTCCATTTTATGGCCATTTTGAGTCTTGTGACAAGTGCCTCATATTCTGCTATATTATTTGTACATGGAAAAGCAATGTGGAATGACTTAGGGATGGAGTCTCCTTGTGGTGTGATAAATAGTATTCATGCTCCTGGGCCATGACTAGTATGAGACCCACCAAAGTAAAGTTTCCAAGGTGATTTAGGTTTTGCATGAAATATGGACTCAATAGGAAATTCTGCTACCAATAGGTGATCGTCTTGTAAAGGTGCATCTTCCAGTTGATTTGCTATCACTTGTCCCTTTATAGCCTTTCGTTCCACGTACTGTATGTCACATTCACTCAAGATCTTAACCCATTTTTCCAAACGACTTGTCAATGCTATGTGACTTAGGAGATATTTCAGGGGATCAATCTTTGCCACTAAATGTGTCCTATGATTCAACATGTAGTGTCTTAATTTTTGGGCAGAAAAGACAACTGCCAGACATGCATGTTCAATGGATGTGTAATTTAGCTCATATCTGACCAATGTTCGGCTAATGTAGTATATTGCCCTTTCCTTTTCATCATGATCATTTTTCTCTAGTAATGCCCCTAGTGTTGAAGTTGTTGCAGAAATTTATAGAATCAAAGGTTTTCCTTTGATAGGCGGCATTAAGACAGGTGGTGACAATAGATAATCCTTTATTTTTTGGAAGGCCTCTTGACATCTATCATTCCACACAAAGGGGATGCCCTTGCACAGGAGATATTGAAATGGTTGACACTTGTCTTCTAGCTACGCAATGAAGCGTCATATAGACTATAATTTTCCTTGAAATGTCCTGAGTTCACTTATCCCTTTTGGGGGAGGCATGTCTAATATGACTTTCACTTTGGAAGGATCAACTTCAATGCCTCTATGAGAAACTATATATCCCAAAAATTTTCCTGATGTCACACCAAAGACACACTTCTTAGGATTCAAGTGGACCTTGTATTCTTCTAGTGTTTTGAATTTTTTTTATCACATTGAGATGATGCTTACATGTCAAAGACTTTTCCAAAAGGTCATCCACATAATCTTCCATTAGCTTGTGCATCATGTCATGGAATATTGTTGTCATGGCTCTCTAATATGTGGCACCTACATTCTTGAGACCAAAAGGAATTTCGTTCCAGTAGTATGTACCCCAAGGACATGTGAATTTCATTCTATGTTGATCTTTAGGGGTAATCCAAATCTGATTATAACTCGAGAAACCATCCATGAGGGACAACATCTTGTATCATGTTGTAAGGTCAACTATGATGTCTATGTTTGGTAATGGAAAGTCATCCTTCAGGAAAGCTTTGTTCAAGTCACGAAAGCCTGTGCGAATATGGATTTGAAATTCATTCAACATAGTCTATTGAACGTATGAATCCCACATCTAGAAATTTCTTAAATTTTACTTTGACTAACAAGGCAATTTGTGGGTGCATCTTTCGCAGCTTTTGTTTTACTAGCTTGGCATTTGGAAGTAATGTAAAATGGTGTAATACTAGTTTTGGATCCAACCTAGGAATATTGGCATAGGACCGTGCAAAGTTAATCTTACGCTCTGAAAATAATTTGTGAAATTCAGGTTTCTCTTCCTCTGTAAAAGATGTTGCAAAGAGGACAATTTTGGGATCTTCTGTTGTAGCTATGTTGACTTCCATGGTGTCCTCTATGACCATTGCCAACTTTTCCTAAGTCACGGGGAGAAATTCCAATCCTCCACCCTTGGCCATCTAGAAGAGGTTTTCACCATTAGATACACCCTTTATTTTTACTTTTTTTATCGTCAGAAGGTGCCTTTCGATTTTCACCTAAAGACATGTCATTTTTTATTTTATTTTTAATTTTAATTTTATGACTAGAGGATGGTGTAGTCTCCTCAAATTAGGCTGCACAATCTAGGTCAATAGAAAATCCAGCCTTGTGGTCTCCAATTGGTATGTCGTTGCAAAGTCCTATGAATTCCGCAATGGCCTCATCATTCTAAAATATTTCCATAACAAGTGGGCCTTGTTGATCCCAATCAATTAGCTATGGGTAGACAAGGGAAGCACCATCATTAGTATTGGTGAATGGTGGGGAGGATGTGGAAAGCATGAAGATAGATTCAAAGAGGTTAAAGATAAATTTGTCATCATCCAAGTCCCAGTCAGATTCTATCCAGTATTCTCCTTTACTTGATTCGTACTCATTGTCAAAATAAGGGATGAATGTACTAGCACTAGGGTCGGTAGTGTCATGTGGCAAGTCAGATGAATCCAAATGATGATCATTAATGTTAGACAATTGGATAGGTGTGGTAGAAGGATGGTTAATGGGATCCAAAGATAATTCAAGCTTGTCATTGTTCCTTATGAAAAAGAGCCTACCCCAGTCTTCTCTTTTCCTTGGGATTTTAGGGTTGTCATTATTTTGTGTTGGATAAATCTTAAACATTTTCCAAAATATTTCTTTGAATGTAGGTTCTCCAAGTTCAAGGAACAATTCATCAAGGCAACAATTACTCAGGGATTGTTGGGAGCCAAATTCCCATTCATGGGAGTCAGTTTCAGTAAGGGAATCCTCAATAGTCTAAACACTTTTTGAAGCATTCATGCTCTCACCCAAAAGTACATTGGTACGCCGATCGTCATTTTCTGGTAGTCCAAACCCTAACCCAAGATACTTTGGTCTTTGGGAAGGCATTATAGGTTCTTGCATTCCAGTTTTATTTTTTCCAAGGCCACTAGTTTCATCGTAGCCTTTTTCCTTCATTATATCATAACCTTTGTCATACATCTAGATTGGTAATGGGGATGGATCTTCTAGATATTTGTAGATCCCAATTGATAAGTCTTCAATGTCTTCCTTGTTCATGTCACCCCATTTTATAAAAATCCACGTTGGAGGAACTTTGAAGATTTATTTAGGCTCCATTCTGAAATAGAGTCGACCATAAGCATTGGGAGACTTGGGTATTTTGGTGATGCAGTAGGCCATGTTCAATTTATACTCTCCACATCCTTGGTCTTGGATCTTGACATTGGGATTAGCCTTCAGAATGGAGGGAGATGGTGTGGCAGAAGTGGAAGGAGTGGATGTGGATGATTTGGAAAGTGTGGATGGGTCGATGAATTTGGAAGAAGAGGAGGTTGAAGCTTCCTGGTTAATGGGAACTTGATGTTCTGAAATACCCCTTAGATTGGTGCAATACTAGAAAGGATCAAGGTCTCCATGTATGGTGATTTTTGTGTCGTCAAAAGGAAACTTCAGGCATTGGTGGTAAGTATATGGAACAACTTTTAAGGCATGAATCCAAGGTCGACCAAGCAAGATGTTATAGGGTAGTTCAAGATCTAGGACTTGGCGCGTCATATCCACAATGACCGACCCAACTTGGATAGGAAGTGTGACAATGCTCTGAGAGGAATGTTCCTCATCATCATACACCTTTATAACAATGCTCTTCATAGAGTCTACACAAGCATTAGAGAAGCCTAGAGCCTTAACCAATTTTAGGGAGCATATGTTCAGCCTTGCTCCACCATCTACTAAAACTCATCTGACCTTATGTTTATGGATAAATACGTCAATGTGTAATGTGTCGTTATGATTGGATTTTGGTGATGAATAGTCTTGCTCTAAAAATGTTATGTGATGGGGAGTGGTTAGGTGTCCCACCATGGCTTCAAATTGGTTGACATCAATGTCATGAGGGATGGAAGACTCTTGTAAGGTTTTTTCAAGTATGGTCTTGTGCACAGGAGAAATGTGTAACAACTCAAGTATAGAGATTTGAGCAAGTGTCCTTCCTAATTGGTCAATGAGATTGAATTGTCCCTTAGGTTGTGACTGTTTGGTGGATGGACCAGGTATCATGACTTTTGACTGCCTAGGGGGAGGAGGACCAACTATGATGAATTTTCCACCATGCGTACTAACATTACATTCAGGTGCTCTTTTGACAATAATGGTATTGACATATTCGTCGGCAACTCGAAGGTGATTAATAATGGGCCCACCAGAATAGTCGAAGGCGGTGCGAGTATAGTTGGCATGATTATTATTAGTCTTAGAACCTAACATAGAGGGATTATTTGAACCATGGTCCTACAATGGGTTTTTGTAAATAGTATGGTTTGTGTTTGATGCAAATTGTTGTCCACCCAGTTCAATTGTGCAATTTTTTATGAGGTCTTGTGCCATATTTATTAATTGTTGACAAGAAGAGGTTTTATGCCCTTTAGCACAGTGGTAATCCCATAAAGCATTGCCATCCCACCATGATGGCTTAAATTGTCTTGGCTCATATGGTTTAGGGTCTTTTAATGTGATGACACCATTTTGAAGGATATTTTTAAGGACGTCTTTGATTGGTTCACCCAAGGGAGTATATGTGCATCTCTTTGGGAATTTCCTATTTGTTTTGGTTGCCCTTGGTTTTGGTTTTTTTATTGTTGTGACTATTTTGAATGGAATTAGTAGCAAGTGTCAGTGTAAGCGTGGGTATGTTTTGTGGTTGATCTCCTTTAAGAGTGAGTACTAGACCCATTGTGTTTACTGCCTTAGCATCAACTCCATCATTGGTAATGTGTTTATTCTTGACCCAGTATTTTTTTTTCCGTAGGTGGGTTTTTGTTCGTGTTCTTAGGGCCATATTTTAGTTCTCCTTTAGCAATAAGGGCCTTCTCAAGTTGGACATCCTTTTTGACTAAGTTTATGAAGGTTTTGCAGCAGTGGACTTGCAAGCCATACTTCAATGGGCCTAGGAGTTTTTGGAAAATCATGTCAACTTTTTCTTTCTCAGGTATGTCAATATGGAAATGAATTGCTAAACTTCTCCATCTTTGAAAGAATGGAACGAAAGTCTCACCAACTTCTTCTTGTATAAGTGTGCATAGGTTGGTAATGGAGACATCTGTGTCAATGTTATAGGCATAGTTTCGTATAAATTTTTCTACAAGTTCGTCTCATGATTTTATTCCCTTTTGTAAAGTGGCAAACCATTCAAGTGTGGGGCCTACAAGAATCTTAGGGAAGAGTCTCATCAAATAAGTATGTTCATAGGAAATGTCCATGCAATTGGTTGTGAATTCTCAAATATGTTCAAGGGGGTTTGTCTTGCCTTTGTATTTAGTGAAGTTTGGCACCATATATCCAGGAGGGAATGGTGGCATGTATAGACTTGTGTCGAAAGGGTATGGACATAGGTCATATGATGTGTGCATGTTTTTCTGTTGCATTTGCATACTCTCCACTTGTTTTTGTAAGGTCACAATTTGGGCTATAAGCGCATCAATTATGAGATTGTTTGTTGCATCATACATGCTAGTGATAGGTACTCCTTGAGTCCCCATTTGTTGTGAAGATGCATTTTGATATTGTTGTGGAATGTGTTGCTATGAGATGTATGACATGTTTTGATTTGAATGTTGTTGGTATTGCAAGTGTTGATTAGGGATGTATTGATGGGTATGGATATGTGACACATATGTGGGAATGTGTCCTCCAACCATATTAGTCGATATTTTTGGGATGTTCTGACCTTGAATATTTTGGTGCCCAAATGAAGTCATATGTTGTGTAATCTGATTGCCTTGTCCAAATCGGTAGAATTTTCTATGTGAAATGTTGGTGTTTTTCCTTTGAGGGATGTCGGTATTAAGTTGTGATGACGAGTTAACATTTGGTTGTGGTCCTGGAATGGAAATACATCATTTATTTCCCCCAAAGGGGTTGAATGAATTTGTTCCAAAGGCATTATTTGAAGACCCAATAAAAGGATTTGATGATGATGTTCCCATGGCACTAGATGAAGCTCCAAATATAGGGTTTGAAGAGCTTTCCCCCATTGTTGAGAATCCAAAGGTAGCTTTGATTGACTGTGAGGACGGTGTTGAAATTGTAGGCATTGATTGTGACATGGTTTGTGACATAGTTTGTGTCCATCCAATGGATGTTGTGTTGATTGTGTTGGATTTTTTTTTATTGGATGTGTCATTAGAGGTAGCATTGATAGTGCTTGTGGCAATTTGTGAGGTGGCACAAACAAAGGTATTGGAGGCATTATTTGCATTAGATTTGTTGGCATTATGATCAGGTGATGCTTCCCTTAGAGTGTCAATGTCAAAGCCACATGGAAATTTAGCCCCTTGGTCCAAGAGCATGGCTAGATATCTGTGTGGATCATGTAAGACTAAATCTTCCACAAAGGAGGCTATGTTAGGATTGTGTGCGATAGCTTCTAAATCTTTCATAAATACATGTCCATTTTCATCTCTATGTATGAATGATACAAAGGGGTTAAGTGAAGAGGATGGCATGTTCATGTCATTGAAAGGATTCATAAAGGATGTATATTGGGTCATGTTTTGATACATGTCATTCGAAAATATATAAGTGTTGGTATCTTGTCCAAAATTAATCATTTGTCTTCTCTTTCTTTGAAGCCTAGTCTCAACCATATAAGGAGTTTCCCAAATTAGGAAGAAGGATGAAAATGAAAACAATGTTTTTGGATTTTTTTTTAATAAGGGATGCAATATGACAACTATGTTTTTGGGTTTTTGACAATAAGGAATGCAATATGAAAATGTTGTTTAAAGGAAATAACAAATGTTAAAGGACAATGCAGACTATTTTTTTGGATTTTTACGAGTAAGGTATGCAAAATGAGGACTAAGATGAATTGAATGTTCTAAGATATGCAAAGGTCAAAGTGATTTGGAAAAGGTTACTCAACCACCTAAAGCTTGATCTATGTCTCAATTTGGATCATCAAAGGACTTATTGGTATGACTAAAGGACGATGAAAAAATGATAAAGTGAGGTTTCCTAACTAGAATTTTGAGTTGGAAAGTCTCACAAAAGGACAATGACTAAGGGAAATAATATTGACTAAGTCCAATGACAAGCTACTCTTGAAGGAAATGATTTTTCAAAGTATGGTAAGTTTCCCTATTCCAAAATCTGCAAATGAAATGAGGACCGAAACACTGGTTTATGGCTGAAAATGATGATGAAGGACTCTAAGGATGCAAGTAGAAATTTTCAAGGATGGACCTATGGGAGAATTCAAGCTAAAGGATGCGAATAATGAAGGATTTGAGCAATTCTTTGTCTCATTTTTAACAGAGGCTGCTAGAAAAAGATGTTTGATAGCAGATTGGAAAAGTTTGACCTTGGGTTTTGGACTGTAATACTGTTTTTATTTTTTCCAAGCAATTGCATCATTTCAGGTCACAGATGTGTTGCAATTTGTTAGATGTGTCACAGTTTCAGCGAATGCGGCTCTACAAATAACAAATGTGGCTCAAGAAAGTAATTGTGATGTCCTATAAATCAAATGCGGTGTAGTACAAGAAAATGCATTGCACAAAGTAGCAAATGTAGCTTAGCAGAGCAAATGCATTACAAAATGTGTCAAATACAACGCAGAGTAGCAAATGTGTTGCACAGAAAAGAAAATGTGTTGTAGATAGAATGAAGGTTTGGTTTGTTTGCAATTTTGGCCAATTTTTTAGAATTGTTTTCAGTTTGAGTCAATGTTTCCAAGTTTGTGGAGAGTGTTTGTTTGTTCAATGTCTCAAAAAACACTTGGAAAACACAATATTTTGTTTGAAAAAATGCACAATGAAGACAAGTACAACCCTAGGTTAGGCAAGGACTATATTTTCTAGATTCCACGTGGGTTTCCCCAGCCACACTTATTCTTAGCGGGCGAATCCAGAAGCTTGGCCACGTAGGCTCTCCCTTACATTACACTCACTTCTCAGGTCAACCAAGCTTCAAGTCTCCATAAATCTCCCATGGAAAACTTATCACCTCTACTAAGAATTGCGAGAATTTGGATGCCTTTGTAATGATTATTGTTTTGCTAGTAAATAGATGGGTTTTTGGCCACTAAACAAAAGGGTTCTAGTAAATACTCAGGGACACGACACCTCATGAGGGTATAGCAAGCCACTTCAATCTACTAGGGGCTCTTATACCTTTAAAAGAAAAGTTAGGTACTCATTTGTGAATGACACTACACAACTAAGGCCTACATATTGTGAGGACTTGATGATTTAGACTCATCCTTTTATATACTAGACCGAGCGAAAAACCAATTGGAGTCATTCCCTCTTTCAAGATAGGCCCCTCTAAGGTTCAAAACATAAAATAGATGGGTTTGGCTTTCTGATCACCTAGTTTGCACAAGGTGAGAACATAATCACCTACCAACTTCAAGCACAATCAAGCAATGTTCTTTAACGTCCTAATTAAATCTAGATGAGACAAACAATTGTTCTTTTTAAAGCACCAATGGAAGTGTTTTCTAATCTAAAAAAGCACAAGTGGTTTCAAAATAAAATCCTTGGAAATTTGAACCTACAAAACCACTTGTTAGTAGTCTCAAAAGATGCCTTAGACCCACAAAAAATTGAAGCCACATGTTTCCACAGTAGATTAGTAACCAAAAAAACCTCTAAGCTACTAAATGTAAAAGGAAAAATATGAAAAACTTGCAAAAACCTGAAAGAATTTTTTACCAGGAAATTGTGTCATTCTGGGTGTCAAATGTGTCACAAGGCATAATCTAGAAATTGATAGGTGAATGTGTCATTCTGCATAGCAAATACACCTCGGGGATTAAGCTTAAAATCTGCAGACAAATGCGTCGTGAAATGGTGGATGCATCGTTTTGCAAATAATTAATTTAATTTAATTCAAAAGGTGGGACCATGTGACAGTAAATAATTAATTTGAATTATTTACTAAGAGAGGGAAAATTAGAAAGTGGGACCATTTTAAATAAATTTTATTTAAAATTGGGAAAAATGCCAAGGTGGACAATAATTAAATAAATTAATGAATTTATTTAATTATGAGAAGACATTAGAAATTAATGACGTATTTGAATAAATAAATAAAATTTATTTATTTAAATAATCAATAGGAATAAAAGACGTGAATTAATCAAATAATTAAAAATTGTTTAATTAATAGTTGAAAGTGGACTATAGGACATAATTATATATTTTAATTATGTTAGGAGGAATGTGACGAAAATAGAGCTTACAGGCCTAGGTGATTTTTATGTGTCAATCTACATCTCTCAAGCTCTTGGCATCTACATCTTAAGCAATCTTGAAATCTTGCAAGTCACCATGGTATCAAGACATTTACGACTATCTCTAGTCCTAGACCCTTCCCCTGAACCTATCCAACAACCAATGAAATTCCTTTATCCGTAAGGTGCCCAATACACCATCATCGATGATACCCTATATCGTCGTAGCTTTAACAATACCCTTCTTCGATGTCTTGACACTAACGAAGCACAAACAACATTAGGCAAGGTACATGAGGGTATATGCGAATCTCATTTGAGTGGTCCTACTTTAGCCAACAAGATCATGAGACTTGGGTATTACTGGTCAACAATGGAAAAGGATGCACTTGAGTTTGTCAGAACATGTCTCCAATGTTAGATACATAGTGATTTGATTCATGCACCAGCACAGGAACTTCGACCGATTACTTCTCCTTGGCCCTTCGTACAATGGGGATTCGACCTCATGGGAAAAATCCATCCTACCTCGTCCAATGGCCATAAATTCATTATCACTGCCACTAATTACTTCACTAAGTGGATCGAAGCCATCCCCCTTACATACATAATTGACAAGTAGATTTCCAAATTCATCCTCAACTACATCATCTACCGATATGGTGTCCCACTGTCCATCATCACAGACAACAGTTGTCCCTTCAAAAATCAAGATGTTCATGATTTGTGTGGCAATGTTGTTTAAAGGAAATGATAAATGTTAAAGGACAATGAGGACTATATTTTTTGGATTTTTAGGAATAAGGTATGCAAAATGAGGACTAAGATATCCCAAAAATAGAGCTCGCAAGCTCAATGATCAAAATATAAATGTCATAAGATGAATGTCTAAAAAATAACAATGCATATGTTGTACTCTCCTCATCCACTCAAGGAGAAGACCATGGTGACCGATGCTTGGTAAGAGGAACTGACGACATCATAGACACGGTGGTTGGGTCTATGTGGCAAATAAATTTGTAACTAGAGGCTAACTATGCTCTAACCTATGACCTGAACTAGATGACCCATGGTTGTGGCTAGACCTATGCCCCGAAGAATGCCTATGGCTATGGTGGGATCTATGACCTGATGTATGACTTGAAGAAGTAGAGCCACTCACACTACTCTGACTACGGCTATTGTGTGTATGACTGCTACTCCTTGATCCAATCCCTAGCCTACTTTGTGACCTCAACAACCCAAGCTCCCTTTGATTAGCTGGCACTACTCTCTCATATAGCATCATGTACTAGCATCTACTAACACTAACCTTGGCTAACTCCCTTGCTACATCACTAACTCGTCCAACACATAACTCTAGAAACCTAGTGCACCAGCTCTCTATCTCCCATCATCAGATCCAGCATGATCCCTCTCAACTCGTGTAACCTCCAACTCTACCCATAAAGTTCTAATCTTTGTGATGGCCTCATCCAGTCTCCTCTACATGTCAACTAGTCTCACGGTAGTCACATCATCTCCATCATCCATTCCATCCTCTTCATCCTCCACCTCCCTCATCCACCTCCTCCATCCTCCATCCCTCTCTCCACCTTCCCTCCTATCTCTCTATCTCCATCCCCCCTCCTCCTCCCCCTCCACCCCCACCATCTCCTCCATCTCCTTTTTCATCTCATCCACCTCCTCCACCTCTCCCCCCATTTCCTCTCCCTCCATCTCTCCCCCTCCATCTCCCATCAGCTCTACCTTCTCTACCACCTCATCACACTTGTGGTATAACTAATTTTTGATCAATAGGTGTTGGCCCATTAGGATTTGTTAATGGTATCAGTCTATGTGCCTGCCACCAGGTGTCAAACTTGGCTGTGGTCCCAGGATCCACCGAACCTCCTCTCCATGCCCACTGTTGTGTTGCCAGCCCATCAATTTTCTACTCTACTAGAGGTACTAATATGGTTGGCACCCATATAGTCTCACATGATGATCAGGAATACTTGATCATCCCCACTGGTACATCCTGTCACTCACCAAATTGTTGTAGTACCAGCTGGGGCAGGTACATCTCAATGATCAACTATGATTGAACTATGCGCCCAATGAGATATCTGAACTGCATGTAGAATGGAAAATACTTGCCCTCGCCTGCCCACTGAATACATTCCCTATACAGTCTCCAAACAAAAGCCATCAATGTATCAATCATGTGTCGCTAATAGCCTATCTCTCCAACCCTCATTTGCTGAAGAGCTCCCGCATACAAATAGATGTATGGCATCCCCTCTACTAGTTGTGGTCTCTACATAGGTGGATAGAAGACAGGGATATGCTCCCAAGCCCATATCATAAGCAAGGTAGTTCCATAGCTAATACTGTACACTCCTTTGTATGCCACCTCATGAAGCCGATGATATAGCATCCCCATAAGACAAGGCCCCTACGCAAAAGCAATCTTGTCCTATCACATCCTCACAAGTACATCTCCCCAACTAATCAGGAACTTGTTTTTGTGGCAGTCTGGTATCAAAACACTAACAATCAGTGTGCATAACATAGCATCCCATTGAGGATAATGTTCTACCATGAACTCCCAATGAATCTCATAACCCTCGATGGCTAGCCCCACACCGTCCTCAGCCTCATAAAACTTGGTGATATCCTAATGTCCCTAGTGTGGATCATATACAACTCACTCCCCTTGAATCAGCAAAGGAAAAATCTGGTATACGTCCTCCAACGTCATAGTGGCCTCTCCTATCAACAAATGGAAAGAACATGTCTCTAAATGCCATCTCTTGACCAGTGTTGTCAGCAGTCCCCTATTTACTCAGACAATGGGCATATAGGTGATGGAATACAATTCGAGTTGCATCAGTCATCTATGCTCTTTAGCTCACAGTTGATCCTGGAAGGCATATGTGGAAGGCCTGAACTCACACATATAGATTGATGGTAATCATTTTTGTACATGTATAAATGAGAGTTAGAACATCATTATTAACATATATCTAATTCAACATAAGTAGAAATTGGATCTAAATCTAAGTCAACTCTGGTCAACCCTAGTCAAATTCAAATGTGTCACATCAATGACATTTGCATCAGCTAGGTCAATTGCATCACTTCTCCCTTCAATTGTGTCATGACAGAGTGTTTGTATCGCACAAGCCCACAAATGTGTTATCCTTTAGCACATGCATCGCGTCCGCTTTCATATGTGTCATTGTCAAATCACTTGTGTCGCTTGGCCTTGCATTTGCATCACGACATAGCGATTGCATCTCTATACCTATCATTTGCATCTCACTATGGAAAATGCGTCTTTCCAGTTTGCAAATGTGTCATTACCTATTGGACCCCTAATGTTTGTGTCGCGATGCATCAAATGCGGCTTACAAAAACGTGATTGTGTCACAATGCATTTTTTACCCTAACTTCTAGCCTTAATAATTCACGTAAAATGATAAAACAACAAAGTGGGCAAGGTGTACTTACCGGTGGCTCTGCACCCTTTGGCCATCTGAAAGTCCAAACAATGTATCTATGGTGCTTGGTCTCTATAATCACCATCTTCGTGTGATGTCTCCTCTCTCTAATCTCTCAAATCTCCAAAGGAAAAAGTGAAAATGAAATGACTTTTGAACCTATTTATAGGGTAAAAAGTGGGATTTTTTGAAAAAATTATTATGGGAGGCTCTTTTGACCACCTTTGATTGACTTGTTGGCTACTTTAAACAACTCGAAATCTAAAATTGCTTGCGCCATTGATCTTCTAGACATCAAATTAGCTTGTCAGGACACTTTCCAATTTTTCTGTCACTGGGCCAAAATTTGAAAATTTCTCAAGGGGGCATAAATACTCTGTACCTTCACTGGGGCATATTTCTGATTGAATTTTCTTTGTCATAATGCGACAGGCTGCATTATGACAAAGAGGGGAAAAATGTAGACACATAAAAATGACCTAGGCCTACAAGCTCTATTTTTACCATATTCCTAACATAATTAAATATTGAATTATGTCCTATAGTCCACTTTCAACTATTAATTAAATAATTTTTAATTATTTAATTAATTCACGTATTTTATTCCTCTTGATTATTTAAATAAATAAATACATCATTAATTTCTAATGTCTTCTCATAATTAAATAAATTGATTAATTAATTTAATTATTGTACACATTGGCATTTTTCTCAATTTTAAATAAAATTATTTATTTAAAATGGTCCCACTTTCTAATTTTCCCTCTCTTAGTAAATAATTCAAATTAATTATTTATTGTCACATGGTCCCACCTTTTAAATTAAATTAATTTTTTAATTCAAATTGACAACTTTCTTCTAATAAATCAAGTAATTTCTAATATTATTTGATTTTCTAGCTCTCTTTTTCTGTTTCATTCTTATCTTCTTGTCACATGCAATCTTGTCCACTCATTTAAAATTCACCCTAATGTTTCCCTAACCCTAATTGTGGGTTGTCGTGCATTCAATTTTGACCATTGATCTTAGGGCATTTGACAATCTTCAATCTTGGTCATTCATCCAAAATTGCATTTTCTATAAAATGGAAATTTTGGTCTCATTTTGACATTTACATCTCATGCAATCTACATATCTCAAGCTCTTGGAATTTGCATACTTTAGGCTTAATTCATAGTTGCTTACTAGTTGCATAGTTGCATAGTGTAGCATTGGTGATAGAACCGTTCAACTTTTGCTTAGGGTATTGGCATAGTCATAGGTTTCTCACACAAAATTTGAGGGAAAACTACATATTGCAGAAAATAGAGAAGGTGCAATGGAGGTCAATCATGGAGGTTGAATACACTTGGTAATATCTTTATTTATTTTCATGTTATTTCCTTCTTTGTACTTCATTGCTTACTTTAGGTTTTATTTATTTATGCACTAATTTGCTAACCTAAATATTTCCCTTAGTTACACTTACCAAGGCCTTTTTATTCTCTAAAAATAGAAGCTTTCACATTTGAAGGTGTCAATATAGATTTAGCGAAGGATTTGATTAGAATCAAGGTTGAAAGCCCACTTGGAGAAAGTGTAAAAATGAATCATTAGGTAATCTTTCTCAAACTTATATCCAACTTGAGTATGATTCTTTCAAATTTATGGAAGAACATGCTAAAGAAAACTTTATGTAATAAAGGTATGTGTAAGGTCATGAAGATGTACGAAGATGGATTAAAAATTAAAAAATTGACATGATAAACCATCAACCACCAATACTTTGTCATGTATTTAGTCAAACGAGAATTCACGTTTCTTAACAAAGGTTAAAAATAATTGTAGGAAGAGGTAATATATCATCTTGCATTTGAATCCTTTCATTTTGAAGATATTATTGTGCAAGATCCAAGTTCTTCAATTCAATCATTTTTTAATCACCATCTAGATCCATTATGTGAAGTACATAACAATGGGGAAGAAATTGAAATATTAGATAAACTAATGGTTAAATTTTATAAATTTTCTGGTGCATACATTGCAAGATAGTGTTTAAAGTATCTACATAATGTAGTCTTAAACAAAGGTACTTCCATAGAGCACCCTCAAGAAGTTTATTTATCTGATAGATTTTATGATGGATGTCCAATTTGGAGGTTGATTTCTTCTTGCATAGAAAATCAAGTGCAGGATGGTATTACATTCAACATTGTAGAAGAAAATCCTAATGACTATATGTAGGGCATTGATGATTTGATTCAACTAGCTTCAAAGGTGTATAAGGTAGAGTGGCTATTTGCGCATAATATTTTATCTAGAGAGCCTTTGCATGATATTATTTTCAAATCTCATAATGATAGTGGAAAGGTGGTTGGTGGGTCTTCAAGTGCTTCTTATTCATTTTCTACTGTTTCACACATACATTTATTTCTCTTAGCCCATCAATGGTTTTTCATAACATCTATGAAGAAGCTTTAGGTGGGGTTCCCAACCTTGTATATTTGTTAAGTAGGAGTTTTAATCTTGCCCATTTTGGTTCCAATCTCTCTACATTTGTTGTGTCACATTTTTGTCTTGTGTCGAGTTCCTTTTCACTAGTCATGCTTTGCTAGTTTTTTGACTCTATCCCAATGGATTTAAAGCACTAATCCTAACCAAATATTTTTGGTTCCTATTGTATTCTTTGTGGTCCTTGTCCCAGTCAAAGCCAGTTGTTGGCCTCATTTTTTAACTTGACCTATTTTAAACATTTTTATGCTTATTTTCCATAATGTGCAAACCCCCGTATCGACTTTGAAAATCTGAGATGAATTACCTAGTTCTTCTCAAGTTTTAATTAAGCCTTTATGTGTTTTGAATACAATCAAAAATTATATGTGGTTTAAAAAATAAATTATTTTTTAAAAAAATGCAAGGTTAGAAAACCTCTGTTAGAACTTGACAAGGTTGTTAGATCCACCCAAAATCTTGACAACCACTTTTTAAAGGCAAAAATGAGAGGTAAAAGCTTCTTTTTTTCAAGCAAATTATAAAAATGTTGAGCTCTGTGGGTGCCTAGAATGGTTATTAGAGCCATTTTAAAGGAAAATATATTATTGAAAATACATAAAAAGAAATATGAGAGTGAAGGTTTCAAGGAGGGTATCAACACATGTGGAGGCATGAATAAAGGTGTCAACTATTGGTCATAAAAAAAAATAGGAAAGGTCCATTATTTTATTTTAAAATTATCTAAAAGTGCTCTCAAAAGTTATTTTTTTGTAATTAATTTTATTAAACTTTGTAAACTCCCAAATTGAAAGAGTAAATTACAAAAACTAAAAAGTTGCTCTTTTCTATTTATTGTAAAAATTCTAAGAGGGAGGGTTCAAAATTCTTTTTGGTTGAGAGCAGGGAATTTATGAAGGGGAAGATTGAATTTCTCATTTTGTAAATAGGAAAGAGTTTTTTAGCTCTTCAATTAAAGGAATAAATAGAGAATAATATGAATGGTTTTGAAATAAACATGTTTTTTTTGTTGTGGATTCTTTTATTGGTAGATTTATAACTATTTATTTGACATATTGTGATATATTTAATTGTAGCTATTTCCTTCATCTTATATGTGCTCTTTATGTCTTTGAGGAATGAATTTGTGTGTTCATCCTCCTTTTTATGAAATGTATCCTTCTTGTCTCTATTTTAACTTATTTTCCTTTCCTACTTTATGGTTAAAAGCATACCCATTAAAAAAATAAATCTCATCATACAAGGGATTTGTACCTCTAAAATTTAGAGGAAGATTGATAATCCAACACTAATCTCTCCAATTGTTGATTCTTTTGTCATTAATCAATAGGGAAACTCAGAGTCATTTTTCAAGGAAAAACTGTAATGACAAATTTGTTTACCAACACCTAGCTAAAATGAATGAAAAAGGTTGCTTTACAGTTTAGGACATAGGACAACAATCTTATTCACTCTTATTCATTCAAGGAAAACCCTAGAGATCTCAATCTAATGTATGCAAAGGAGAAAGAGATCTTGCAATAGGGATGTCCTAGGGTTTGATAAGAAACTAAAGAGGGGTTCACCACCAAGCTAGGGCTTGGAAAGATCAATGAAATGCAAAACCTAATGTTAAAATCTAATGCAATGCAAGACTTCACTAAATGACCTAAAAATGCATGTAAATTAAAATAGAAAGTTGAGATATGAAAGGTGTGCACCTAGAAACCTGAAGAGGCCTAAATGAAGACTTGAAATGTTGAAAACACTAAATTTAATGTTGACTAGGACTAATATGCCAAACGGGGTGGTTTAGTCCTAGATTAGGGTTTCTAGGTAGGAACAAAAATCTGGCAGAGATATGTCTGGACCTCCTCAAATCTAGAAAAATCACTGGACTAGGACTCATATGCCAGAAATGGTGTATCAGTCCAGTTAGTCTTTTCTAGAAATTCAAAGTATGATTCTGCTCTTTAGTGTCTGCTCTGTCTTTTCCACTTGATTTTCGGGTCTAAAACTCTTATTTGTAACCTATAGATGTCTCTCAATGATCTCCAATGCAAGATGACAACTTTGACAACTTGACAACTTTCTCCCAACTTTCTCTTCAATGTGTCTTCAACCTAGATCTATAAATCACACAGTAAAGAGAGGGGAAAATGTTGTTTTGTTAGTGGAAAGGGGTTTTCCTTGGTCAACCCCCATTTTGGTAATCAAACCTTGAAATGAAACGAAATAAGATGAAGGAATGATGAATGAACAAAATGTAATGTTGCAACTCACCAAACCTTAGCAATAAAGTGTCGCAAACATCTATGAGATGGCTCCAATGGATGCAGATCTTGAATCTTGCTTGAATGTGGTAGATCTTGAATTGAATACTAGCTTGAATCATAAATCCCTACATCACAATTGTTAGCTCAAAAATAAACATGATGCATGATGACTTTGACATGATGCTTGATACTTGAATAATGCTCTAAAACACTTGATAATCTACCCTTGAATGCTCTTGTAAACTGTTGAATTCTCTTGTGAACTCCAATTTTCTCTTGTGAACAACACTACAGGCTGACATTAGATCAAGGAGAATAAAATTCTACCAAGAATTTGAATTAAATTTCATTTTGGGCTACACAGGACTCATACGCCAAAAGTGGTGTATGAGTCCTATTAGGCTTTACTATGGGACACATTTTAAAAAATGCTTAGAATGATGTAAAATCCAGATTGGGAGCCAAAAACCTAGGTGGGACACATATGCTCGAGGTGGCGTATGAGTCCCAAATCACTAAATTTTGGCCACACAACATAAAAACACCTGATTTATAAATTGGATGTTGGTTTATTCTGGGATTATCCTTGGAAATATGCATTAAATGAGGCTTGTGGATGCAAAACAAGGCCAATTAAAGCATAAAGAATCCCAATTAATAATGAAAACCTTAGATTAGTGTGAAAATTTGGTACAACACTTTACAACACCTTAAATAAGGCACCAATAAGCCCATTTAGTTCACAAGGGCCTGAGACCTAATGTGAATATGTTAGACATATTACAACACTAAATCAAGGCCATGTTAGGGAGTACTTTTTCCATCATTACATCTATCCCCCACTTTAGTGAGAGGATGAACTTGCTTCCAACTCACACTAAAGTAGACCCACACACATCAAGAGGGGTCCAAATGTACCAGTGCTAATAAGATAGGATGTCCATGATCAAGAGGTTTGTGCAAACCCCCAGGACCAATGTCCTATGGAAAACTAACATAGGAACAAAAGAACACACATGAAAATGATATGAAGAGCAACAACAAGGAACAAGCATACACTGCCAAAGATAAAGAGAAGAGAAGAAGAAAATAAAAGAAGGGGTGCATCAAGCTTTGACCATTTGTCTAGCATGATGTGGATCAGATCTAGGCTATTTGTCCAAACAATGCACACTCACTCTAAGAAAACAAAACTTCAAGTTGTCCACTAGGTGAGTATCCAAAGAGGTGAGACATACACACATGGATGGTATGCACTCAGACACACCCACAAGTGGCTATGGTAAAGTCATGCCTTAGATCGGCTTCCCATACAACCATATTACCAAAGTTATACCACTTGATAAATTTGATAAGGCGCCACACAACAATGAACTTAGAGCTTCATGAGGCAAGCAAAAATTCATAAGCTTGGAACTCATGAACAAACAAGATGGCTCCACAAGTATGCAAAGTGTGTTATGCAAGGTGGCCATATAACTAGAATTGTAAATGCAAAAATAGGGAACATTCAAAGGAGTCTTGCTTAGTTCATGTAAGGTATTTAACTTAGGGAACATTGTGCCTAATGTCTCCAAGAGAGGACCAATCGAAGAATAAAATATTCACAACTTAGGGGATGCACTGTGTCGCATCAAGCCACCAAGAGGAATATAAAATGCTAAGAGAGATCATTCTTTAGAAGGACATCACACCCAATCTCACCACAAAGCAAAAGATGCATCACATAAAATAAGAAGACTACACAATGAGACATGAAATGCAAAAGAATAATGCCAATGCATGCCACAACTTTAAATAAATTGATAATCATTATGATGTGAGAAATTACTTTAAAGTAGCAAATGATAAATGCTAATAATAAAGAATACATGAGAGATTACTTGTAAATCCCTAAGCCAAGTCATATTTTTCCAAATAAAGCTATGTCATGAAATGGGGTTGTCCTCAAAATGAAATTCCAAACACATGAGGGATCCATAGATTCGAGGTCAGTATGTTCTTACTACAATTTTTTTAGAGAGATTGAAACTATCATCATTCCCCAAATACTCATAGAACTAGAAGAATGGCACAAAGAGAGTGAAAACAAAGAAAAACCTTTCCGGTCAACATGGAAGAGACATGAATCTCTCAACACCTTGCATCATCCCTAAAAGGAAAATAGAAGACAAATAAAGAATATAAATGAAAAGGTAAAAGATTTACGAAATAGAGAAGAATGTAGGTACAAATAGATGAATGTCACAAAGAGAGAGAGAGAGATACATCAAAAAGAATGAGATAGGGAATCAGATTACACACATGCAACCACACAAAAGAAAATAGACTAATGCAAAACACTAGTAAGACACATGTGAGTCAACCTAAAGCAAGTCATGTGCATCCCAATCATGTTCATTGTATATCAAAGGTGGACAACTAGCCAAAGGGACACTAGAAAGTGTCAAACTAGGGCCATCACCAGGTTCCACACTCTTCTTAGGAGAATTGTTGTTTAAGCTCGTGGAAGAGGAAAACAATGTATTGAATTCATTATGCACTTCGTTGTCAATCTTTGCAATCTCATCATCGTCATCCAAGTTAATCACATCAGGAGGCTGAATGATAATTTCCAAAGAAGGGTTTAGCTCTTGTTGTGGTATAATGTATTTTTGTTTTAACAAAGGGGGAGACTTATCTTGTATTGCTTTAGCCAATTTTTGGATTTTGATTTTCTTTGTTTATTTCTTCATTTAACCTTCAAGCAATGGCATGATGTCTAGGCCTACGCTCTCTAGCACCCTTTTTTTTTCTTTTAGTTTGGTTTTCAAGTTGCATTTGTGTAGGAGTGGGATGATCAACTATATGTTTCTTGTCTTCCCTAAGGGGAGGAACAAAAGGAACAGTCGAAGGTTGTTCAACCAATTTCTCTTTGACTTTGTAGACTTGTTTTGTTCTAGGAGGCATGACAGGATTATTTTTGTTATCTCTTGGTCTTTTGTAGGAAGTAGGCAAATGATCTATCTTAATTTTTTCTTGGCTGCTTGGCATGTATTTTGGTTCAGTCATGGTTTCGTCAAGTATGGTAGGCTTGGTTGTGTATTTAGGCTGTGTTTTGGAGGGATAATTTTTCTATGCATTTCACCTTGAACTTTTGGTAGGATTTAAAAAAGAAATCTTCTTGAGGTTTAATAGGTTCCATAGGCTCAGGCCAAAATAAATCTAATGAAAAGTTCCCTCGGGAAGACAAAGGGTTAAATCCATTATGACGCACGGTGAAAATTTCATTTTCAAAGGGAAACTTTAAGCATTTATGCACAACCGAAGGGATGAAATTTATGGAGTGAAGCCATGGATAGCCTAGCTTCACACAAAATTGGTCTGACTGCGGGATGATGGAGAATGATACATCTAATATTTTTGGCCCTATTTGTAAAGGAAGGGTGATCAATCCCATCATACAGAAAGCGAAAACATTATGCATCTTGATCCATGATTTCATTTTATCATATATTTCTTGATAGAGCTCATACACAAGTAATAATTATTTAGTGATCACATTTTCTCCATAGATGAGATCTATTAATATCCCATTAGTGGGCTTGTCATAGATCCAACAAGATATGTAAAGAGGTCCATCAGGTGCATGTTTAAGTATATATTGTGAGGAGAAATCAATCTCAGGAGGCCTTGTATTTCGTCCCTTACAAGGTATGACCTCGATCAATTAAACCATATCGTCCATAGGATCGGTATCTATAGGATGGTTTTGAACTATATCATTGTTGTCATCATTCATGTCAACATTCATCACATCATTCTTTTTAGTTTCACTAGCTTTGACAAATGAAATATTATGATTAGGCATAGGGTTGGGAAAGATTTTCAATTTTTGGTTAGGAGGGGCAACAAACTTATTTTCTTGATGATTAACACCTCCAACGGAAAGCTGACTAGAATCAATGAGGTCTTGCACAAGATGTTTAAGATACTTGCAATGTTTCATATCATGTCCATTTTATCAGTGAGAATAGAAATAAGCATTCAATCTAAAGCTCAGAGGTAAAGGTTTATTGGGATATAGAGTTTTAACAATAGGAAATGTAATCATTTTTTGTTCTAAGAGTTGTGACATGGTGTTATGAAGGATATTTGGTAAGGGAGTGAATTTCCTTTTTGGGTCCCCATAGTTAAAGGGTATTGTCACTTTAACAATGGTTGCTTGGGTATCAACATGTTGAGTTATTTTATGAGGTGGATTTAGTTGAAGGAAACCTTTATTCTGCTTCCTAAAAGGTTGGTAATTGTTTTGGTTTGCAGACTTGAACTTCTCAGTTTGGCTAGAGGTGGATTTTGCATAACGACTACTAACCGAGTTTTGATAATCATAGAGGGTAGTACATAGGTGCGTGGAGGGGGATTTCATCATTGTAAGCTTATATTGTATCTTACTTTGCAAATTCTCTATGAATATCTTTTGAAGGTAAGGGTCAAGAACTTTTACATTGATTTGGGAATAAAGCAATTGATAGCGTGAAATAAAGTTGGTAATCTTTTCCTCTTCTTTTTGCTTTCATCTCATCAAATCGGCCAAGGTCATTTTAGGGGTCATATGCACTTGGAAATGGTTAATAAATGCCTCAACAAGTTCATTGAATGAATGAATTGAGTTGTTCAATAATGAAGAAAACCATTCTAAGGTAGTATCCTTCAAGGATTAGGGAAAATTTTGTCCAAGAGTATATTGTCAAGAATAAAATCACTATATAAGGTAGTATAGGCAAAAACATGGTTAGAAGGATCTCCTTTCCCCCCCATATTTCTTGAATCTAGGCACCTCTACACCCTGTGGCATCGGTGTTCACAAAATCTCTAAGGACATGGGACTTCTTTTGACATAATATGTAGGTGGGCTTTTTCATTTTGGTTGATAATGGGAACTTGCTTTCGAAGGGATGAAATGGTTTGCAAAAGTTGGTTTATGAGAGGGTCATTTTTTGTATTGTGCGATGGAGGTAAATAAGGTGGAGGGGTGTACGTTTTTGAGGGACAAGTGAATGGAATGCTTATAGGTGGTAAAGTGGTAGGAGATATGATGTACAATGCCACAAAGGTACTAGGGATGCTAGCAAAAACACCCAATGAAGGAATCACATTACTAGGAGGTTGCATTGTTGTTGTAACTTGAGGGTCGGTATGGGTAGGAATAGAGGTAATTGTTGTGGGAGGAGAAATTTGAATTCCTCCTTGACTTGTAACATTGTTCGAGGGTAAAGGACAACTAGTGATT
This sequence comes from Sequoia sempervirens, assembly GCA_007258455.2. Lineage (NCBI taxonomy): Eukaryota > Viridiplantae > Streptophyta > Pinopsida > Cupressales > Cupressaceae > Sequoia > Sequoia sempervirens. The sequence continues at coordinate 312,788,369 of VDFB02000008.1, forward strand.
GAGGTAAGATGTTTTCCAAAAATCTGAACTATGTTACGCATAAGGTCAACTCTATCTTTACTTTCAAGCATATGATGAATGTTATCTATTGTAGGGATAGCGATAGTTGAAATGTTCTCAGTACTTATTTGATTTTGTAGGTTTGCTAGGTCTTCATAAATTTGGATTATGTTTTCTTGTGGAATACTAGCAACCATTGTTTCAACATGTGTCACACTACTTGAAGGCAAGGAATTGTTAAGGGTATGGTCCATACCTAGTGTACTAGTGTCAACACTAGAAGTGAAAGAGCTAGACAACCCAAGATCCACAATGATTGTACTATTGTGGGATGACATGAGTCTCGAACTTCATCTCACTATAGTATTAGCAATAGGACACCAAGTACAAAAGTTCATGCAAGGGATACTAAATGCAAGATGGATGCAAATGCAATTTAAGATAAATGCAATGAAATGAATATAACAGAAACAATGTAAATTGAAACAGAAAGTTATCAACAACAAACAAAATCTTAGAAACAGATTTTTGAATTCTAGAAAATGTTGTATAAAATCTACATTAGGACTAAATCGCCTTCATAAAATTTTTTTTAAAAGTGATTTTTATGCTTTTTAGTTCGGATGATCTGTAGACTAAATACAAATGTAGATTTCAGATGATTTTCAATTATGCAAGATGCAAAAATGAAACCTATATGCAGTTTCACTAATGCAAGATTTGGAAACCCTAGATGCAAATTAATTAGCGCAAACCCTAATGCAAAGTTAATGCAAGCAAGATCTAGAACTATGCTGCACTCCAAATTAGAAATGATGTGTTTTAAATGCAGGTTCACCAATGAAATGAATGAAAATGGTTGCTTTAGGGTAAAAGCAAAAAGTTGTGTCACACTTTATAAAGGAAATGACCAACATTCATCCAACTTTTAAACTTGAATCACTAAAAAATGGCATATATGTTTTGAATTTTGAAATGATGTAAACTAGTAAAATATGTATTTTTTAGTATATTTTATGGTTGTATTTTTTAAAAAAAATTTAAAAATTATTTTAAACTATTTTTTAGTAAATTAACACTATAATTTAGTTGCTAATAAAATGCTAAAAGATGAAGCTACAAGAGACATCAAACTTTTTATAGTAAATTTTATTTTGTTTCTTTCAATTTTTTTTTGTGTATTTATAACTTGAAACTTTAGTGTATGGATATATTTTTTTCCAATTTTAATAAATATATATTTTTAAATAAATATTAAAATGTGCGTGAATCAAAAAATAGTTAATTCCATGGGACGTCAACTTTCATATTAAATATTTATCCAAAATGGAAAAAAATATACCATCTTGAAATAGATTCTTTTATCTAGTGCATCATATTTTGTTCTATTTTTTTAATAAGTTTTAGTATTTTTCCTTGGCATGGTAATCAACCTAATATTTTGTGCTAATAACCTAATTTTAGTAAAAATAAAATATAAAATATAAATAATAATTAAACTATTAAAATAAATATATTTTTGAAAACTATACTTATCGATCTACAAAAGGGTATTTTAATATTTTTTTAAAAATGTTATTTATATTAGTAGGAGTTATTGAAAATTCAAGTTTTTCAAATAATTTTTATTTTTTGGTAAATTGGACTCAAAGTGGTGCTCCAAATATTTTTAGCCAACAATTTTAGTTAGAAAAGTTGTGGAAGTATCTAACTTAGCTATAATGAATCTAAATTAGTTGGCTGAAAGTGTGACACAACTTTTTTCTTTTACCCTTTATGGTTTAGGACATAGAACAACAATCTTCTTCACTCTCATTCATTCAAGGAAAGCCCTATAGTTCTCAATCTAATGTATGCAAAGGAGAAAGAGATCTTGCAATAGGGTTGTCTTGGGGTCTTATTAGAAACTAAAGAGGGGCTCACCACCAAACTAGGGCTTGGAAATACTAATGAAATGCAAAACCTAAGGCAATGCAAGACTTTAATAAATGACCTAAAAAAGCATGTAAATCAAAATAGAAAGATGAGAGATGAAAGGTGTGCACTTGGAAACCTGAAGAGGCCTAAATGAAGACTTGAAATGATAAAAAAATTGAATTTAATGTTGACTAGGACTCATACGCAAGACTGGGTGATTCAGTCCCAAATTAGGGTTTCTTAATAGGAAGAGAAATCTAGCAGAGATATGTCTGGAACTCCTGAAATCTAGAAAACTCACTGTACTGGGACTCATACACCAAAATTGGTGTATCAGTCTAGTTAATATTTTCTACAAATTCAAGGTTTGATTTTACTCTTCAGTGTTTGCTTTGTCCTTTCCACCCAATTTTTGGGTCTGAAACTCTAATTTACAACATGTAGATGTCTGTCAATGATCTCCAATGCAAGGTGAAAATTTTGACAACTTGACAACTTTCTCCAAAATTTCTCTTCAATGTGTCTTCAACCTAGATCTACAAATCACACTAAAGAGAGGGAAAAATTTTGTTTTGTTAGTGGAAAGGGGTTTTCCTTGGTCAAACCCTATTTTGGTAATCAAACCTTGAAATGAAATAAAATAAGATGAAGGAATGATGAATGAACAAAATGTAATGTTGCAACTCACCAAACCAGTAGCAATAAAGTGCTACAAACATGTATGAGATGGATCCAATGTATGTAGATCTTGACTCTTGCTTGAATGTGGTAGATCTTGAATTGAGTGCTAGCTTGAATCATTAAACCCATCACAATTGTTACTTCAAAAACAAACATGATGTGTGATGACTTTGACATGATGCTTGATAATTGAATAATTCTCTAAAACACTTGATAATCTGCCCTTGAATGCTCTTGAATGCTCTTGTGAACTCCAATTTTTTATAATGCATGGATACTCAAGTTGCTAGATGATCTCATGAATGCTTAGGTGAAAATGAGTGAAAGAAACTTGTATTTATACTTGTTTATGCCTAATTTCCAAACATTATAACACTACAAGCTGATATTAGATCTAGGAGAATAATATATCGCTAAGAATTTGAAATAAATTTAATTTTGGGCCACATGGAACTCATACGCCAAAAGTGGTGTATGAGTCCCATTAGGCTTAACTATGGGACACATTTTTAAAAAATACTTAGAATGATGTGAAATCTAGATTATGGCCCAAAAACCTAGGTGGGATTCACACGCTCAAGGTGGCGTATGAGTCCCAGATCACTAAATTTGGGCCACACAACCTAAAACACCTTAATTATGATTGGATGTTGGTTTATGTCAGGATTATCCTCAGAAAGATGCATTAAATTAGGCTTCTGGATGTAGAATAAGGCCAATTAAAGCATAAAGAAGCCCAATTAATAATGAAAACTCTAGATTAGTCTAAAAGTGTGGTACAACACTTTACAACACCTTAAATAAGGCACCAATAAGCCCATTTAGTTCACAAGGGCTTGAGACCTAATGTGAATATGTTAGAAATATCGCAACACTAAATCAAGGCCATGTTAGGGAGTAATTTTTTTTGTTATTACAATTGCATATCTCAAATAATTATCAAATAACTATTTATCAAGGGTTAGACCTTAGGGATGAATGGGAAAATAATTTTGGATGAAGAATGGGGATAACAAGATTGTGGGAAATGTTAATTAAATAATAAAACATATTATGTAATTAATATAGTAGTTGGAAAAAAAGACAATTGATGAAATTCAAATGATCAATTTTAGAAGAAATAATGGGAATTGACAAGGTGTCAATTTTAGGTGTCTACATCTACATAATAAATAAATATATTTATTTTTATTAAAGTGTATATTACTATAATACTAACAATTTAAAGATTGATTGAAAAAGATAACACAGAGTGAAGATTTATTGTATATTGTCTTCTCTTCTTCGCAATTATAAAATTATGGATGTACTTAAAAAATAATCCCCTTGTTCCATCTTGTTGACTTCCTAAGTTCTCAAATTCCACCTTCCAAAACTTCCAAATTTTAGAATAGTTCAAGACATAGTGGACAAAAATCCATAGTGATCTCTACCTTCACAAAAAAATTCTCTAGTCTAAGTTGATAAATTCATCTTCTTCAAAAATGGAGAAGTAATAAAATAATATTTGCATAGCACTAGAACACATTCTATAGTAGCCTTTCTACATATGGATAAAATTTATTGAAACATTGAAACTACTAGGAGACAATATGCTTGAAGGGCTTATTTTATCATCAATTAAAAATTGTAGGACTTTGAAAATCCTTAATTTGAGAAAAATAGTTTGCAAGGGAGAATTAAAATTGGGCTAAAATATTGCATATTCTCCAAATTCTAATATTAAAAAATGAGGAATTTAGAGGTAAAATCCCATTGCACTTATTAAAACTCAAAAATATTTATAGTTTGAATACATTTCAAACAACACTTTTTAGGTATTATTCCTGCATGATGAAAAACATGGGGGGATCCAAAATGGGGTTTCCTAGGTCCTTCATACAAAGAACTTAGGGACTAATGGTGTCTCTCTTTTCTATAATTTCATTGAAACTAAGAGATTGCAAGGTCTAGAGATCGAATTTGAACCCTAAGGTGAGCCAATCAGACCTTGAATCTTTAGGTTTCTTAAGATAGTAGGATTTGTAATTAAGTGGGAATGATTTGATGCAACTAAGCTAAAGAAACTATATGACCTATATGATAAAATACAATTTCCTGAAACTACAAAAACTAGAATCATAGTTTGTAGGCAGATCTGAGAAGGATCTAGACACATGTACCTAGCATAAAAAAATTGTTCTAAGCACTATAGAAAGACGTGTTCATCCTATGAAAAATGGATCATGGATGGGGAGTCCATAATCTATGTTGGTATTCCTCACGTACTGGATCTAAGCTTCTATTTTGTACAAGTCCCACTATCAGAAAGCCAAAGATAAATTCTACAATTGAGTTTTTGTGGCTTAACAACAATTGTGACAAATTTGATAATATTGCAAAATTTATCCTTGAGATATTTTCAGTCCTTCTTTCACATGTAAATATACACATACAAAGAGGAAAAATGTGTTCTTTGAATGGGGGTTTTCCTTAGTCAAACCCCATGTCTGATAATTAAACCTTGATAGAAAAATAACATGAATTGATAAATGGAAGGAATGATAAATGAATGCTTGCTTGCTACAACTCACCAAACCTTTAATGGCTTCCCTTAGAGGACTGAAGTCCAACACATCTCTCCAAGGAATCAGATCTTGCTTTACTTGATTTGTTGGATACTTGAATGCTTGGAAGCTTTAGGATCAACAATGCATATTAGGCTTCACAAGATAACATGAACTCATATAATCTTGAACAAGATGCTAGTACCTTTAATGATGTAACAAATGACTAAAAAACCTACTCTTGAATGTTTTTGACAATAATATTTTCTCACATAAAGTTCACCTCTTGCTTGTTGATGTTGAATTGATAAAATAACTATGTATTTATAGGTGTTTATCTAATTTCCTATAAATTATATTCCAAAAGCTGACATTTGCATATGAAATTTGAATCATTAAAATGCCACCAAAAATATATTAAAATTTGGGACTTAGGACTTAAGGAGGACCTATTCACCCTTGGGTGAATGGGGCCTGGCCCAAAAGTTCAAAGACATTCATTTTGGGGTGATTAAAATATTATTTGCATTAATTAAATATAGGTTCCCCTTTCGGGAAATGGGAAAAAGTAAGGCTTTGGAATGCATAATTTGACAAATTAGGAGCTTAATTAAGTCCAATGAATTAAGCAACCAAAACATAGTGTGAAATTGTAAAGGTATAAATTTCCTACACTATAATTCCAAATGGCTTTATGAATTTCACTAGAATGAAAAATCAATATAAAAACATATAAATGTTTGAACAAGTAGATTATTATTACTATTTAAATAAATAAATTATATAGATGAAATGACATTGAAGAATAAAGGACAAGGTATGGAGTTTCCTTTGAGATTAGTAAAATATCTTAACCTCTCCAATAATAGTCCACTAGGTGACACTCAGAACATTGGATCCTTCAAATATTTTAATATTTTAAACAAATTATAAGAAGTCATTTCAGTGGTGATATTTTGAAATCTATTGGAGAGATGATACTACAATAATCAGTTGATTTTTTATAAAGTAAACTATTTGGGGTTGTTCCTATTAAGATGCAAATTTTGGCATCCTTAAGTTACTTTGGTGTTTCCTATAATAACCTATCAAGAATGAAACCACAAGGAGGAAACATAATAATATTTGATTTTTTATAAGTGCCTCTCCATTAAGTTAGATCTATGTAGCCTACAAATCTATGTGTCATGCTTAAGTAGTCATCCTAATTCTCTAAAGGAACATGAATAAAATAATGAACATTTTGAGGATGATATATGGTGGGATGTGGAAATGGTAATTGTCTATATAGTTAGCCTTTAAATTGTAATGGGAATGTTGTGGCTTAATAAAACTTGGAATTTATCATGATTCAAGTTCATTGATGATATTAATATCTCTCTATTTCAAACATCGAGAGAGTAGTTGTATTCTACAAAAAAAAAATCTCTTAGTTCTTATGCATAACTACCATGCACGTGCTTAGATAGACTACTAAGGGTAGTTATGCCCATTTATTTACTACACCAAGAAAAACTCTTAGCATTAACTAAGTTGATCAGTCTTTCCCAATTGTGATACATGTTCATCTTGAATTGTGTCTATAATAAAATGATATTGTACAATAATATTATTTTTTCAAGCATGATAAATTTGGTTCTTTGTCAAATAGATTACTTTTTAACTATCATAATATATCCTTACTTTCCATAACAAACCAATTTATGAACGCAACATTTGTAACCATACAAATTTCTTGAATACATGATTAGCTTCCACATACTCAATATATGTAGTTGAAAGAGAAACAATTGGTTTCCTCTTGCTCATTCAATTACCTTCTCCAACAAACAAATTAAACACTAAAACCACTTGTAGATCTTCAACAATCAATATTTATATAAAGATTAGGTTGGCTTTAAATACACATTTGAAAATTAAAATTAATGGTTTATTTTGACATATCATAAAATTGACTCAAGGTGAATCCTAGAACTAAGGCTCTAACACAAGGTAAAAGAAATGAAAATTAAAATTCTAGATTAATGTCTAAAAATAAATAAAAATAAAATCAAACAAGATTCAAATAATATACATACTCTTAATAAAAATCAAAACATTTATATTATTCTTATATAAAAAATATTGTATCAAAATCAAATCCAAAATGAAAAAAATATAAAACTATAAAAGGCTTTGTACTACTAAAAAATTTAGTAACGATTTTTGTTTGTCATTTTTTATGTGATGCAAGTTGCATAGAACAAAATCCACCTATCACGAGAACAAAATTTATGTACCACCACTTGCAAGTTGCATAGAAATAGAGTAAAGAAATTTCTTAGCTGCTTTATTTGTAATCATTTTCTTGAGGGTTTTGTTTGACCCATTCAAACTAAAATTAAAGATAGCTTGGAAAATGATAACCCTGCAAATTAAAGAGAGACTTTTTTTGGATTTTACAAAGTCGTTTGATGGAAAATATGAGAAAATCTAGCTTGGATTTTATGCAAATCTTCTATCTCGTGCATAGATTTTTTTGGTTGATCTTTCAATTTAATTTCTCAGCCTTAGCTTTCCGTGAGCTATAGGAAAAAAGATTTATTTCATGGGCCCATTTTGGAAAGAAAAAAGACAAATTATACGAAGTCTTGTTCAACTTCAAACATATGTATGGCGAAGCTTCATTTGAGAATTCTCCATCATAAATATCACCTTTGAAAAGTCGTAAAAGATTGAGATATGGATTTTGAAGGTTTAATTAAGTTTTAATATTTTAATTTTTTTAGAGATGTTATTTTTTTTAGTAAATAGGCAGCTATCTATATATTAATAAAGACAAAATGCATAGTCATGTTATTTTTTTATAAAATAAATTGTTTATGATTATTTTTATACAATTGTGACTTTTCAGATCTAGATTAATTTGAGATCTATATTAATCATATATCATTTTTATAATGCAATTATCTAAGAGATTAGATTTAAAAGGAAGATAGTAGATTTAATTAATTAATTATTAATAATAACATGTCATTTGAACTTTGTACTTCTTCTTAAATATGAATTTGAAAGGTTTGTTAGTGAGTTGATAAAACATGATCATATAGAGAAAATGATAGTATTATAAAATAAACATTTTTTAAATTCTTATATTTTATATTATATTAAGAGCTTAAGTTTGGATTTTTCTTTGTTATAAAGCTAACATTGTGTTTACTTGTTAAATTCATTTTTTTATTTTTTTCAATTGTTAAATGTATATTTTTTATCGTTAAGTTATAGGATCCAAATTTATGTCTTGCATTTAATTTTATATGTAATTAGTTTTAATTTTTTCAATAAATCAATTCTTAGGGGAGTCACACTCATAGATAGACAAAGAGAAAGATATTTTCAATCAATCAATTCTCAAAACACACACACATAAGTAAGTAGAGAGAGAGCATGAAACTATTTTTGTATTAATAGACTAAACAATATTGAATTGAGGGGGCCCAATGGTGGTGCACCCCTAACTTTCAAAGTGTCCATAGATAAATTAGTGAGAAATATTATAGTTTTAAATTTGAACATTTTTTTCATAGAGTTATATGCTACTAGTATCAAAAATACATAATTATATTGATTGGTGGAAAAAGGCATACATGCCTACCAAGACATAAACTACAAGTTATCTTCCTTTTTACTACACAAAATTCATAGATTATCCCAAAATTATGAATAACACATGTTTTTTCCTCATTCTTAACACTCAAATTAGAAGAATAAGTTGAATCTTATAAGAAGTTCATCTATTTTACTAAAACCACAAGGGAAAGGGAAATACTAATATGATCATATAGTTTGGTGTTGTTCTGGTGCTTACCATAACTTTCCCACCAATATGCTCCTCCTCGATTTTTGTTGGAGAACTTATATTACTACTGGGATAACCTTGGGTAACACCTAAACCACTCATATGGTACAATATTTAGGGTAATGAATACTTATGATCTCCTTAAAAAAAGAATGTTGTTTTAGAAAAGGATTTAACAGATTGCTAGAATTTATTTCTTCTCTAGTTCTCTCTTCACCCTTTCAATCCATTTTTATTTTTGATCTTAATATTTTTGTGTCCTGTCTTTCTCTTTTTCTATTCCCTTTCTTTCCTTTGGTAGTTTTTTTTGTTTCCCATTAGCTGGCTTTGTAGCTTTTTTTCTAACTATAATTTCTTCTTATTTTTCCAATGATAATTCTTATTGCCATTCTCTTTTTGGTTGATTCTTTTTTATTTTATTTTAGTTTTCTTATTTCTTTGTTCCTTTCATCTTGTTTTATTAATAGATTCATGAAATTATTTATAGTGATAATTTTATATTGATGAATAAGTCAAATTATATTATCAACTTGAGACTTTAAGGTTTCCTTCACACTATAAATTGGAAATTTAAGTAATTGAAAAATTATCAAAGTGCTCTATCCTCCAAATGGTTGGTTGGATTCTACATGAATTTCATCTTTCCCTTGGCTAAAATTAAATATAAAGCCTTATTTCCTATTACTTCTATAACATTATCCCCCTCTTCTCAATCTTCACAATTGGCATAAAAGTGCACCACTTGATATGTATCCATTTATTTTGGTGGAGATGAAAATGGAATAATTTTTTCTCCTTCATCAAAATTTAATAGAATTCCAAAGTTCATATCCCCTCCCATAAACCATGAATATTGGCTTGAATTCGTGAGAATAACAAGTCCATTTTATTAACAATTATGTTGACATCCTTCACTTGGAAAATGGTTTTTTTAGTGTCAACAAGAATAATGTATGTTTCACATAAATTTCTCAGTCACTTGGTCAAATGTTACAAGAACACTTTAATCCATTAGATTTTTTTTTCTTAGTTATTATTCACTTATCTTTGTGTAATATCAAAACCTAAATAGTGCATATATATTAAGGGGCCAAATTCCTATCCTCTTAAATCTCAATTCTATGTTTTCAACAATGAATGGTTTTTCAATTTCCTTGCTACAAATATGTGCCAATTCTACCCTCTTTATATCTAAATTTGAATATCTAGATATCCAAGTTACTTTTTTCACCCTTGAAATATAACTTAAATGATGAATACAAACTTGCATCAAGTGGTTGTAGTTTGTGATGTGTGTGTGTTGATGATGTTAGGAAGTCAATACTAAGTGAACTTGCCTCTTGGATTTTCCTTAAAGTGACATGTGTTTGATGACCATAAAAAAAATAGTGTTTATTAGTTGGTGAAACAACACTTAGAATTGATCTCAGAAAGTGATGCAACCAATTTAGAAATTAATCTTTTGTCATCAAGATAGGGGATTGAGTAATCATGCATGAACCTAGTTCACATCTAGCAATACAATTTTTGTACAAGCTAAAAATTAGTTCTATCCTAGGATCACGTGCAAAAATAATGAAAACCTTCTAGACTTGAGAGTATGTAAGAAATGAGCTTGCTTGATATTAAGATCTATCAAATATGATGATGATGTATCTTACAAAAGTGTATAATATCCTTTCTTATATAGATAAGGCGTGATGAAGTTCCAAATGCCAAAATAATTAATAATGAGTGTTATTATTAAATGGCATGAGTCATCATTAAATGACTAGGATCCTAATATTTAATAAAATCTAAAAATTTAAAATCTTAACTAAACAACTTAAATATGCCTAGGACCTAACTAGACTTAACATGTAAATAGGACACCGCTAATAACTAGTTAGGAAAATTCCCTATTTACACCAACACCTTCCTTCAAGTACAATTTAGGGAGAAGTAGTTACTATTCAAATCATGCAAAGATGAGTCCTAGTTACAAGGCCATTTTAGGTACCCATTTACAAATTCAAATGTTATATCTCAAAAATGGAGAAAACCTAAAAGACCACATGCTAAAAAAACCCTCTCCAAAGATAGAAAATATATAAACAAGGATGTATGGAGGACTCAATAATACCCCCAAGGACTACATCCATCATGAATATACAATCAATAACCCCCCCCAATAAGTTGGAAAGAGATAGACTATGTATCCCCCCATAATGTATAATCTCTTGCAAAAATGATAAGTTCCTAAAGACAAAACATAATCCAATGTTGACAAACAACTTGTCTCCCATTCGAAAGAAACAAAACCAAGTAAAAATGCAAGAATTCTTCCCATTCTAGATAGGAATTGAGAGAAAGAGGCATAAACATATATGATGATATCTCTAAAAAAAATTCATGTGTCTCCTTGTCCAATGAAGATGATAATGCCACAATCAAGGTAGGTACGTTTCCAATCAATGAACAAGGTGACAAACAAGGACTATGCAGAAATTGATGTTGAAAAAGATCCAAAGACAAGGATGGTTTAACAATATTTATGTAATGACTATCATCAAAGATGGTATATAACCCCTCAAATGTGTCCTCTAAATCTAAAATTTGAGACTCCACAAAAAAGGATGCAATGTTTGATAAGTAAGAATCCTAATTAGGAAGACAATGAGATACTTGTTGCAATGAATCACTAGAAGTTCTTAATGAATCACTAGAAGTTTTCAATGAATCACCAAAAAAAGATGAATAGTCCTACCAAATAAGAATTATAGGAGCCTCAATCAATGACTCTACACAAGGAATTATTAAAGGTGAAGGATCAAAAAACATCTCTAAAGGAGAAGGAGCATTTGAAGAAACCTCATCATTCTCATTTGAAGATTCAAAGTACTCCAAATATTCAAACTCTTGAATAGTAGCATAATCATAGGGTATCCATTCTAAAAAATGAAGAGGCGCAAGACAATTTGAAGCATGATCATCTAGGAATTAATAAGTATCAAGATCTCCATATATCTCCCAAATTCTAGTCCAAAGAACATGAGGATACTCAAAATAAACAATAGCATTCAAAATGTAATCATCAAAATGCATAGTAATAACTCCTAAGACATGATCCCTTTTGCGATTTCAATAAAATTTCTTACTACCAATACTTGGAGGGGGAACAAGAACATACAAATGTGGAAAAAAATGAAGACAACAAATATGTTTTATGATGTCATCTCTCCATTGTTTATAGTTTCCCCTTTTCAACATAATTAGAGATGGATGAAATGAAAACCTCATCATAAACTATGATTAATCTCTAAAATTACTAAAAACATAAAAATGTGGTACACCCTAAATTCAGTTCTCATGACCTAGGGTGTATTGTTCCATCATTTCTAGGGTTTCATTAGGACACAAATCAACAAGGTGCGTAGATTGAATTTCAACCTCAAAGTTGAGTCAATCCAATTTGTATATGATCCTTTTTTATTCTTAGGAATGAATTGGAAATGATTTAGAATGATTGACCTAATTAGACTAAATGACCCAATGTAATAAATATAATTTTTGGAAGATAAATAGATGGAAACAAAACTCTGCAAGTGGATCTAGAAAGTGGAGACAGATGTGTACCTATCACCAAAAGTAGGAATATTAATTTTCTAGCAGGACTTGGTCACCCTTGGGTCACTAGGTCTTTGTTAGGGTGTCTTTCTCCACTTTTAGCATCCTCTGGTGTTGGATTTGAGCTTCTATTTTCCATTGTCCCACCCTCAGAATTTCATAAATAAATTATGTAAGTCAGTTTCTATGTCTTGATAAGGTTGATGATAAAAAATGAAACAATGGATAAATTACCTACAAGATCTTTGCACATTCACAAAGAGGGAAGGTGTTGTTCCATATAGGGGTTTTCCTTCATCAAAACCCATGTAAGTGTTCCCACTTCCACTATGGAAATTTCAATAATAAATGATCATTGAAATGAAGGAATGATGAATGAACACAAATTTGCAACTCACCACCCTTCAATGGCTTCCTTGAAGAACTAAATTCATACACATATCGTCAAGGATCTTGGATCTTGATTGATAGATTTGTTTGAATGCCTAAATTATTGGAGACCTACAACAATGTTAGCCTTCACAAGACAATAGCATGAACACAAATAAAATTTGAGATGATGTTGGATCTTGAATTGTTGTAATGAATGACTGATAATATTTCCCTTGAATTTCTCTTGACAACTATTTTTTCTCTTGAATGTTAGAAGGTGTGTTAGATTTCAAATGATTAAATTACTAGGTATTTATAGGTGTTTATCTAATTTCAAAAAAAATAGATTGCAAAATCCAACACTTCATATTTGAATTTTGGATATAAAAATATTGTCAACAACATATTTGAATTTGAGTCTCAACTAAGAAGAGGGGCCCAGTTGCACATGGGTGACTGGGTCCTAGCCCATAATTCTAGGACACTCAAAGTTAGGGAAAATTTAATGATTGGATGCATAATTTGTTTAATTCTTGTCCTCCTTTGGAAATCAATAAAAAATAGGCTTTGGAATGCATAATTTGAAAAATTAGAAGTGTAATTATGTCCAATAAATTAGGGGGCCAAAACATAATGTGAAATTGTGAAGACTCTAAGTTATTCTAACTATGAAACTTTGGATTCTTTGATGAAGACTACTATTTTTTTTTTTTTGGTTTTCTGAGTTTTTGTTCTTTTTTTGTATTTTGATATAAAAAGCAATGATAATAAATGCATAAAAATACTCAAAGCTGAAAATTAATTAAATACTAAGATGAACAACTACTACATCATATAAATGTATTATTTATTCACTTTGAAACCATTACAAATCACATGCATACCTATTATTTGGTATAGATATCAAAAAGCATCAACTGGAAAGGTTGGCCACCATGGCTAGGCCTGAAGATGATTCCAATCTACTGTATAAATATATTCTCCAACATGCAATTGTTGCAGACCCTTGATCAAACTTAGACACCCCAAGTAGAGGTGATAAACCTCAAAACCTCCAAGCGATTTTCCCTCAAATAAACACACCTTCACTTAGTTGTTGTATGACCTAAAAAGGAATATGGTATGACCCTTAGAATATGCAATGATAACACTCTGAAGACTTCAAAATTGAGGACTTTAATCTGATATTCAAACTGGGAATGATATCCCTTCAAATTTGCTTCATAACTTCATAAAACTTCTCCATTAATCACCAACTGAACCCTTGTATGAAGTTGACTGTTTAGCAATAATTCAGTTGGTGTCTCACAGCCTCAAAATCACCTACACCAAAGATATTTTTTTCATTCTTTGTGGTTGTATTGCAGAAACTCTTGCACAATGCAAAGATGTCAAATAACAAATGCTCAATTGAATGAGTGAAATCGACCTTCTCTTGGCCATTTATAATAATCTCAAGAAGGGGTACAATTTCTTCCAAAAAGCACCATTTAAATGTTATTTCATTTGCACTTAATATTTCAATAATATTACCTTGGGATAGGCGCCCAAAAATAATTAAAATAACGCCCCCCTTTTTAATGATGACTTGACCCTTCATTAAAAGTGCAATTATAACATTATATTATAACTTAACATTAATTATTATTAAAGTCACCTTTAATAATGATTAAATGTTATAACTTAGGCATTTCTCCTTATTTCTCCATGCCACTAAAAATTGGAGATCAAAATTTTCAACCCAAACCTGTTCAGGTGCCCTACTCTAAATAGAAACTCTGACTAGATGACTTACTATAAATAGTGTGTGAAACTGAACCAATCGAAGGCCAAACTTGAACCAACCAAACTCCTGAGCAATAATAAATTGACCACTAACGAGGTATCTACCTCAAAGGACCCTCTAGCCAATCTCACTAGCCTATGAGAGTCAACTGATAGGCAAGTCCTACTGAAAATTGATGTCTAACTACAAGGGGGCATAACAAAAATTGTAAGTGTATATAATTTTCTACACTATATTTAGCACCCACTTTAGTGAGAGTATGAAATTACACTCAAAATCACACTAAATTAGAGAAATATATGTCAAGAGGGGTCCAATTGTACAAATATTGAAGTGATAGGATGACAAAGGATCAATGAGGGTGATCAAACCCCCAAGATCCAAGATCCGTTGGTAAACCAACATAACCATGCAAAGGAACACACATGTATGATATGCAACAAGACAAGATACACAAACATTCAGTGTCAATAGAAATGTAAGAAAATAGAAAAAAGGGGTATGGGCTAGCAAGTTATATTATGTTTGTGACCATACAAATAGGAAGACACATAAGCTAGTGAAGACTTTTTTTTCACTAGGTGAGCTCCCATAATAGGTAGCAAAGTGATAAACACACACTAGGTCTACAAGGTATTCCCATAACCAAAGCGAGAGTTATACTCCCTAATAAACTTGATAAAGTGCTACAAAATGGTCAAAATGCGATGTCAATGCTTCAACCCTTGTGAAAAAACTAAAGCCAAGAAAATGTCAGATTTCAATGCACCACTAAGTTTAACTTCTATGAACAAAGTGAAGAAAAAATAATTCCATCCGTATGGACAATTGGTATGGCCCCCAAGTCCCCCTCTTTGGCCCTAAGGGAGCAATTTTTTTCTTTTGGCCATAATTTGGGCGTGCGATGCCAAAATTTGGCAAACAAGATATCATCAAATGTTGGTTTTGATAGCTTTCTAGTTGTTTGGGTATCATCACTTGATTTTTCTGTTGGTGCATTCTACAACCTGTTGAAGCCAAAGGTGTTATTTTAGTCCCAAGCTCATAAATTTTGACTAGTTTCTCTTCTTTTCACGATTCTAGCAGCATTGGAATCAAATTTTAAAGATCTTCACAACCATCCATGAATTTTTTACATATTCCTCTCCAGCTACATTTTATTCATTTTTTGTGTTTTTACACTCTGGTGAATTACTTGAACATATTAGCTCCTAGAAAATTTTCATTTACGTGGGATGACTCATTTTTAGATGGTCTACATGCATTTCCAGTATTTTGTCCTATTTGGACATTATAGACATCCTTTTCATGCACATTCTCTTATTTATTTGTACTAAGATAAAGTGTCATTCTGGTGTATAACTTTTTGGGATATTTTGCACATCATGTTGTTCCTTTTGTACTCACACTAAGATATAAAGTGTCATGGGGGGGTTGATGTTTGCATTTTGTTTTCCATCACACCTTTTTCTAGTGGACACTTCTTCCACTACACTACTGAATCCTAGTGATTATTGCCTCATGTGTGTGTGCCTTAGTTGTACACCCTTTTATTTGTAGGTTGTTTCTCCTACATGCACTTCTTGGTCTCACACAAGTTCAATGTATTTGTCTTGGATCTCCCTTTTAAGCATTATGGTGGTGTTCTACTATTGGTGCTAATGTTTCTTTTGTTTCACAGTTTGGAGTGATCTATGTATATAGTTCTTGTTCCTATGTATTTTCAGATGCAATCTACAACAACAACTGGTTACATGAATTTCAATGAGTAGGAGCATTTACCATATGTACATTCTTACATTCCTATTTCTAGAGGTGACCTTCCATTTTTTATTTGATCACAGACTATTGGTACCTATATTTTCAACTTGCATCTTACATGTTGAGTAGTGTCAATTTTTGGGTCATTGAAGTAGTTTCATGTGTCATTTGTATCTTTGAGTTCCATATTTTTTCCTTTGTTTTCCATCTAATTCAAGTAGTTTCATTGGAGGCACTCATGTAACTTATTTTCTCTCTAGTGATCAGTGTTCTTCAAACTTATTGGTACCTATATTTTCAACTTACATCTTGCATGTTGAGTATTGTCGTTGGGGTCACTCATGCAAATTCATGTACCACATGTATCTTCAACTTTTATATTTTTTCCTTTGTTTTCCATCTAGTTTGAGTAGTGTCATTGGGGGCACTCATGTAGATTATAGTCTCCTTGGATCTTGAAATTTGTATCTCTAATTTTTAGATGTTTTCCTTTGCTTTCCATTTGATTCAAGTAGTGTCATTTAGAGCACTCATGCAGATTTTTGTTATCTTGATCCTAATCATCATTTGTTTTAGAGGAGGTTGTTCATTTCAACACCATATCAAACATCATTCGATAGTAATCTACAACTTCTTCATGCTTCAACAATGTTCTACAAGTTTTAAACATTCAGATGGGTATGTTTATGCTAGGAATGGTCCTATTTCGCACCCAAACATGCCGAATCACTCCAATCTACATTCAACCGGTAGAATCCCTTAAGAGTCCAAAGCACAAAATAGCTACAATATTTGACGGGTTATTACTCAGATACCATGATGCTTAGAAACTTCTAATCCAAGCCTATGGGTTTGCATTGGGACCCTCTACAATAATCTCTCCAAATTTTTGTTATCTCAAAGGCATTTTCCCATGGTGGTGACTTTTCACTTGGGGAAAAAGTTGTCAAATGCAAGCAATGTAGAGTTGCAAGGCGGTGCAACTTTCATTCTGCAACTCATGTAACCAAATGAGTTGTTCCAATGTGTTTAGATGGGTACATTTACACTAGGAATGGTCTTTTTTCACACCCAAATACATCGAATCGCTTTGAGCTACATTCAACCAGCATAATCCCTTAAGAGTCAAAAGTGCAAAATGGCTGTAATCTTCAATAGGATGTTACTCAGATCCTGTGATGCTTAGAAACTTGTCATCTGAGCTTGTGGGATCACCTTAGGTCCCTCTACAATAACCTCTCAGTTTTTTCTATTTTAAAGGTTTTTTTCCTGTGGTGGCGACTTTTTGCTTGAGGAAAAAGTTGTCAAATGCAAGCAGTGTAAAGTTACAAAGTGGTGCAACTTTCATTTTGAAACTTGTGTGACCAAAAAAAATATTCCAATGCATCCATATGGGTAATTTAACACTAGGAATTGTCCTCTTTTTCACCCAAACACGTCAAATCACTTCGAGCTACGTTCAATCGACATAATCCCTTAAAAGACCAAAGTGCAAAATGGCTACAATTTTTGACACGATGTTTCTCAGATATTGTGACACTTAGAAACTTCTCGTTTGAGCTTATGGGATCATATTAGGCCCCTCTAAAATAACCTCTCTCAATTTTTTTAATCTTGGAGGCGTTTTCTCATGGTGGCAACTTTTCACTTGAAGAAAATGTTGTCAAATGCAAGTAGTGTAAAGTTGCAAAGTGGTGCAACTTTCATTTTGCAACTTGTGTGACTAAAAAAAATATTCCAACTCATTTGGATGGGTATTTTTATGCTATGCATAGTCCTCTTTCACACCCAAACATGTTGAATCACTATAAGCTACGTTCAACCAGCGGAATCCCTTAAAAGTCCAAAGTGCAAAATGGTTGTAATATTAGATGAGTTATTACTTGGGTACCATGACACTTAGAAACTTCTCATCTAAGCCTATGGAATCATGTTGGTCCCCTCTAAAATAACCTCTCTCATTTTTCGCTATCCCATAGGCGTTTTCCCATGATGGTGACTTTTCACTTGAGGAAAAAGTTTTCAAATGCAAGCAGTGTAAAGTTGCAAAGTGGCGCAACTTTTATTTTGAAAATCATGTGACCAAATGAACTATTCCAATGCATCCAAATAGGTAATTTTATGTTATCCATTTCCCTCTTTCACTCCCAAACATGTTGAATCGCTCTTAGCTATGTTCAACCAAAAAAATCCCTTAAGATTCCAAAGTGCAAAATGGTTGCAATCTTCGACGGGTGTTACTTAAATACTGTAACACTTAAAAACTTCTCATCTAAGCCTATTGGATTACATTGGGGCCCCATAAAATAACCTCTCTCAATTTTTTCAATCTCAGAGGTGTTTTCCCATGGTAGCAACTTTTCACTTGGGGAAAAAGTTTCAAATGCAAATAATGTAAAGTTGCAAAGTGGTGCAAATTTTGTTATGTAACTCATGTGACCAAACAAACTATTCCAGTGCATCTGAATGGGTACGTTTATGCTAAGAATGGTCCTCTTTTACACCCAAACACGTTGAAACACTTCGAGCTATGTTCAATCGACATAATCCCTTAAAAGTCAAAAGTGCAAAATGGTTGCAATCTTCTACAAGCTATTATTCAGCTACTATAATGCTTAGAAACTTCTTATATAAACATATGCGATTGTGTTTGGTCCCTCTACAATAACCTCTCTCAGTTTTTGCTATCTCAGAGGTGTTTTCCCGTGGTGGCGACTTTTCACTTGGGGAAGAAGTTGTCAAATGCAAGCAGTGTAAAGTTGTAAAGTGGTGCAACTTTCATTCTACAACTCATGTGACCAAAAAAACTATTCTAATGTGTTTGGATGGGTAAATTTATGCTAGAAATGGTTCTCTTTTGTACCCAAACACGTTGAAACACTCTGAGCTACGCTCAACTGACAAAATCTCTTAAAAGTCCAAAGTGCAAAATGGCTACAATCTTTGAAAGGATTTTACTCAGATACTGTGACGCTTAGAAACTTCTCATTTAATCCCATGGGATTGCATTGGTCCCCTCTACAATAATCTTTCTTGGTTTTTTCTATCTCAGTGGCATTTTCCCATGGGGAAACTTTTCATTTGGGGAAAAAGTTGTCAAATGCAAGTAGTGTAAAGTTGCAAAGTGGTGCAACTCTCATTCTACAACTTGTGTGACCAAAAAAAATGTTCCGATACATCTGGATGGGTACTTTTACACTAGGCATGGTCCTTTTTTATACCCAAACATGCCAAATTACTCTGAGCTACATTCAATCGGTAGAATCCCTTAAGAGTCCAAAGTGCGAAATGACTACAATGTTCGACGAGTTGTTACTCAAATACCATGAAACTTAGAAACTTCTCATCCAAGCCTATGGAATTGCGTTGGGCCCCTCTATAATAACCTCTCTCATTTTTTTCTATCTTGGAGGCATTTTCCCCTAGTGGCAACTTTTCACTTGGGAAAAAATTTATTAAATGCAAGTAGTGTAAAGTTGCAAAGTGGTACAAATTTCATTCTACAACTCGTGTGATGGGGAGCCCTATACCTCAAGAGCACTCTTGCTCTTCCCAAGACCTATTCTTTGGTCTTCTCAGGGTATTCCACTCTACCCTACTCAGGTATTTCTCCTAAACCCCTAACGCCTTATAAGTCTCTCCACCAATTTCAAAATCTTCACCAACACTCAATTCGCCACTAGGCTTCCTTGGGCTCCAAACTGACCCAAAGTGTCCTAACCACTCCAGGGGATAGGAAAGGCTATTCTACTGTCTATTTTTTGATTTGACACCTCACTGATCCATCTCATTGGATTCTTTCACCATTCTTCCATCACTTTCTTGAAAAACTCCATTTTAGGCCTTGTAGCCTTTTGCCCCAACTAGGCCTCCTAGAACCCGTTTTCTTGGCTTTTCTCAAAATCGGTCTTAACAACCCCCAAATATTTTTTTATATTATTTCTACTGGTACCCTAGGCTTCAATATTTACCAGGTGTAAGGTCTCCCAAGTGGCCGTTCATATGACTGTCCTCATACCTCCCTAAATTCAAGGGTTTCAAGGGTTTTAGCTCCTTTTTCCAACTTTGAGGACTCCAATGACCTCCTCAACTCTCCTCCTTGCACACACATGTCTGGAATACATGTTCCCACACTCCATTTCTCTCGATTGGCACAAACCAATCCATTTAGTAGCTTTCTTTACTGATGTCCTCTCCAAGCCACTAGCCAGAATGCACTTACACTCGCCTAGTGCTTGATAGTTTCTTCACTTCCCCTACAAATAAAGACTCCTAAACCTGTATGTAAATTATTTACACAGTCCCAAACTTGATTCCAAGTGGTGATGAGAGGAAAGCCACAGGAATTCAAGTGGGACTCATTATTCACAAAACTGGCCCAAACCGGCAGTGAGTCCAAAAAACCAAAAACTTGCAAAACCTTAACTAGTTGGTCTAAATGACTAATCTAATGCTAGGTATAGTAAGTAAATGTCACACATGAAACACTCAAAGCATCAGGTTAGTCCTTTCAATCCATTCTTGACTGGATGAAGGCTCAAACACAAAAATACACTCAAAAGTTGTTGAATTCCAATCACACAAAAATGCTCTCCAAGTCTCAATTCATGAAAATGAACTTCCAACCTAGGTATTAGGGTTTGGATGACCTTATATACATTTCTCCCACGTTCTAGTACCCTTGGGTCAGACTTAGAACAATATTAATGCTATTTTTCAACTTTTAGGCCAAATTGCCAAGGCAACATTGCCAAAATGCTCAAATTGTCAAGATTTGTCTAGGAACTCATAAAGTTCAAGACTATAAGAAAAACCTACCCTAACACACTCTCAAAAAAAACCTAGGGACTTTATATCATAGTCCTTATTCCCTTGGTGGTTGGCTAGAACCACCTACAAGCCAAAAATCACTAAGATCTTCCAAAAGACCTTAAGGTGCTCCTGCACCATTGTGTGCCAAGTGAACTATTCCAAAGCATCTGGATGGGTACATTTATGCTATACATAGTCCTATTTCACACTCAAACATGTTGAATCACTCTGATCTACGTTTAACCAGCAGAATCCTTTAAGAGTCCAAAGTGCAAAATGGCTGCAATCTTCGACGGGCTATTACTCAAATACCATGACACTTAGAAACTTCCTGGATAAGCCTATGGGATTGCATTGGGCCCCTCTACAATAATATCTCTTGGTTTTCATTATCTTAGAGGTTTTTTCCTATGGTGGTGACTTTTCACTTGGGGAAAAAGTTGTCAAATGCAAGCAATGTAAAGCTGCAAAGTGGTGCAACTTTCGTTCTGCAACTTATGTGACCAAACAAATTGTTCTGTGTCTGAAAGGGTACATTTACACTAGGAATGGTCCTCTTTTGCACCTAAATACATTGGATCACTCTAAGCTACGTTCAACCTGTTGAATCCCTTAAGAGTCTGAACTGAAATTGTTGTCACCGAATAGTGCACCCTTGCTAAGATGCAAAACTCAACCTACTTATGATACATTGGATCCAAATATTCAATATCCATGACCTATGATTTTTTCGTGCTCTAGAGTTCTGAAACATGATGTGGCTTATAGGACCATGTTTCCCAATGATTTGTCATGTTATTTCATGCAAAGAAAATGGAAGGAGGTTTCTTAACTTACTTAAATGATGAATATGGGAGAAATGTGATAACTGCACATGGGTGATGCATCTGGAAATCAAGCTTACATTTTTGTTCATACACATCTAATATCTTCATGTATTATCATTAAAACTAACATGTGCATTGATTTTATTTAATGAGAAGTCAATTGTTGTGATATTAGTAGATGTAAATAAATTTTGTTGGTTGGATCAACAACTATCATGTGTTTTGATGTGTTCATACAGGTTCATAGAGGTATATATATGTTTGTGAGGTTTGAAACATCCACTTGTTTTATAGATGCAAATGCAATGATTGGTAAGCTTTAGAATCAGAACCATTAATTTTTGTATGTCAGCCTCGGCCATGAATTAAAAGCAATACATTTTTCTATGATATTTTTTATGGGAAGGAGCTCTTATAGTTCATTTGAAACCTTTTGGTGTTTAAATCCTTTCCATTAGACAATAATAGAACTCAAGAAGCATGAAGTATACATGCAAATACATGAAGTATACACACGAATCATGAAGAATACACGTGAACACATGAATTATACATTGGAAGCATGAAGCATACATGTGAATACACGCAATATACATGAAGTATACACGTGAATAAGTGAAGCATACATGTGAATAAGTGAAGCACAAGTAATGGAAGCATTGCAAAGGATACAAACCACCAGGAATGGAGCTTATTTACACAATATGCATTAGATGGAGCTTATTGAGCAATCGACAATAATTATTTAAGCATTAGATGTAAACAAAACCCATGCCTACAACACTCAAGCATACAATTTATACAATATGCATGATAACATCATTCAAGAATGGTAGTAGTAAAATAAGATTTTCATTAATCAAAAAGTCATAAGGCTATATAGTGATATATGTTGATAAAAGTATATACAATATATCCAAAAAATCCATACAGGCTTACTACAAAAGAGCCATATGGATATAAAATGTCACATATATATCAATAGTACAAAATATATGTTCCAAAATGCCACATAGTCATACAATAAATGACCCTAATACATAGTCATTTTTGGCAGATGGTTAGTGCTCCCCTCGAGATTCACGACATGGACTAACTACCTCTCATGGATCTGTTAACTCTGGTAGTTGTATCAGGCATTAGAAAGTTGATCTTTTGGTGCAACAACAAATGTGGGGCCAACAATTGGTATCAGAGCCAAAGGTGTCATGTTTGAATCCCCTCAGGTAACACTGAGGGGGAGTTTGTTGGTAGATGTTCAGCACTCCCCTTGGGATTCATGACATGGACTAACCACTTCTCATGGATCCGTTAACTTTGGTAGTTGTATTGGGCATTAAAAGGTCAATCTTTTGGTGCAACAACAATTGTGGGGCCAACAATCATTTCCCTCTAGGGCAAGGAAAAAGATCATGTGTTGCTTTTGAAATTCAACTGGATGGAATGTCTATTGGTTCTCTTTTCTTTCAAACATGCTCACTAGTCCTCCTCTCTTCACTCCTCTGGAGTTGCAACTGCTACGATAAAAAGTATAGATGTTAATACATTGAAATTGAATTGTGGAATGACATATAACAAAATATAGTCACTTATCGCATACAAATAGTCATCATGTACATTTAAAATATTACCAAATCCATAATTTGGAGTGAAAACCACCTATAGCAACCATCAAGATAGAAATTAAACTACATACAAGTAGCATGAAAAATTTCAATAATATACCATAAAATAGGTAATATAATTTCAAATTGACTAATCTATTGCATACCTCTCTCAAAGGATCAAAACTGGCTATTGTTGTAGCAACTCCATGGTCCATCATGCAACCAACATCGCCAGGGTTATCTAATGTCAACATCTAAAAATGAAACAACATATCTGATAGTCGTATAAACAAGTTTAGGTAATCCCTTTATAACTATCATAAATGAGCAGCAAATGAAGATGAAAAGAGCAACAATATGACTGTCATAAATGAGCAGAAATTAAAAATGTAAAAGTGCAACAACTTCATAGATAAAAATGCAGAAAATTTATGCATCATGAGTGCAACAACTTTTGAAGGAAGCTAGTCAAGAATGGTGATATTGATAACAAAAATCAATACAAGGTAAAGTTCAATGACAATTGAAAGAACTTGAAACACAATGTTAAGAAAACTTTGGGAAGTGATGGAAGTCTATGCAACAATACAATACATATTCCAGTGGTAGTGACCTTGCATGAAAGAGTAAATGGTTGGCCTCAGTTGAGACTACAATATAGTGCTTATAGATCACATAATGGTGAAAGTACTAAGTCCACTAGGATAGTCCAAAATCTTGCAAATTCCCAAGTTAAGTTCTCATTGGAATTCAAATTGCATATGCTAATGAAGTAATGTTAATGAGAGAATGTTGTCAACATAATGATAATACCACAATGAAGTTCACATGAATGATGTGAGGATTACTATGTTACTAGTAGCTTTCAAAGGGATAATGGAACATACAGTGAATTAGGATGTGTCTAGGGTTTTACTATAGCACATGAAGTTGGTTGTTGAGGTGTACAATAGTAATGGAGAAGATAACTTTGGTCAATAATGAGAGGAAGGAAATATTTCTCATAACTATACATGTGTATAGGCTAAAATTTGGATGAAGGTGTTATAACATAGAATAGATAAAGAGACAAGACCAAGAGGGGATAATGGAACATATGGTGAAATAATAGAGGGTACAATGGGATGGGAGTCGAATGTGATAATGGAACATAGAATGGACTAGTAGAGATTAGTGGGATGGTCCAAGAGGGGATTGTAGAACATAGAGTGAACTATTAGAGGTTAATGGGATGGGATTAGGAGGGAATAAAGGAACATAGGGTGAATCAGGGGAAGATAATGGGACAATACCAAGAGGGGATAATGGAACATACGGTAAAATAAGAGAGGGTAATGGGATGGGAATATAAGGGGTTAATGGAATATTGGATGGACTAGAATAGATTAATGGGATGAGCTAGGATTGGATAACAAAATATAACGTGAACTATTAGAAGTTAATGGGATGGGATTAGGAGGAAATAAAGGAATATAGGGTGAAATAGGGGAACATAATAGGACAAGACCAAGAGGGGATAATGGAACATACGGTGAAATAAGAGAGGGTAATGGCATGGGAATAGAAGGGCTTAATGGAACATAGGTTGTACTAGTATAGATTGATGGGATGGGCTAGGATAGGATAAAAAAATATAGGGTGCACAATTAGAGGTTAATGGGATGGGATTAGTAGGGAATAATGGAACATGGGGTGAATGAGGAGGTGTCTAGGGTTTGACTATAGTACATGAAGTGGGAACTTGACCTGTGTGTAGTAATAATAGAGAAGAGTTATAGGATGAAATGTGGATAAAGATGGTATAACATAGAATGGGTAAAGGAACATAGGGTGGAACATAGGGGATGATGGAACATAGGGTGAAATAATAAAGGGTAAAATAAGATGGGGGTAGAAGGGTATAATGAAACATAGGATGGAATAGTAGATATTAGTGGGATGGGCTAGGAGGGGATCATGGAAAATAGGGTGAACTATTAAATGTTAATGGGATGGGATTATGAACGAATAAAGGAACAAAAAGTGAATTAGGAGAAGGTAATGTGACACGATCAAGAGGGGATGATGAAACATAGAACGGACTAGTAGAGATTAATTGGATGAGCTAGGATGGGATAATAAAACATTTTTAAGATGAACTATACTAAAGGTTAATGGGAAGTAATTAGGATGGAATATTAGACCATAAAGTGAATTAGGCAGTGTCTATGGTTTGAATATAGGACATGAAGTGGGAACTTGAGGTGTGTAGTAATAATGTATAAGAGATTTGGTCAATAATGATTAGAAGGAAAGGTTTCTTGTAACAATATGTGTATAAGATGAAATATGGAGGAAGGTGGTATAATATATAAGGTGTAAAAGATTGCCTAGATATGCAATATAAAATGGTTAAAATATGCATGATGATAGGAATTGAAGAATGAGGTGGATGTTGAATGGTAAATATAATTAGAATCTCACAATACCAACCAATGTTTGTGTTTCTCATCAATTTTTTAGATTTGTGTATAATCATAAAATTGCACCCCTTGTAATTTCACATACATTCTTGCTTCCGCTTTAGTGTCCACTCCCTTAGCATCTTGAGTAGGCTCATTTTATCCCCTGCATCTTCTTTTCTCCCTTCTTAAGATGCTCCAACACCCCTTTTCAGCAGCTACCCTCACGTGTCAGATTTTTGTCGAACCTTGTACCTTCCCCATTCACATTGTTTTGTAGCATGACATGTCTAGATACTAGTACGATGTGTGGATGTCTACATGCTGTGCTAGCATCTTGCAACGTTTCAATGATCAAACAACTATTTTTGAGCATGCTTTCCACTTGTCACCTCCTTTGGTCAGCGGCAATGGCTTGAGATGCTTTGTAACCACCCATGAAGCTTCCTTTTGCTTATTTTCTCTCTTTAAAAGAGGTCTTTTCAATCCATTTGCTTCTTCCAAGTCTTGCTAGCACTTCTCTAGCTTCATTCTAGCTTTTAGGTTCACTCCATCACATGATTACACAACTTCATACAACTTGTTGTAGCAGCTTCAAGCTCTCTCAAGCTCTCCTAGCAATTTTCTTTGTAGCTCTCTTAGCTTTTGTAGCTCCATATCCCTTGCCTTGTGCTTGTGAGAATCTTGGGATTCTATATCTCCTTCCTTTTGCATTTTTACATTGTGATACGGGTTCTCCTCCTTGAGCAGGGATTGCTTTTATCACCTCTTTTGTGATACAGGTTCTCCTCCCCGAGTGGGGATTGCTTTTATCACTTACACTTAGTGGTGCGGGTTCTACTCCTGAGCGGTTTTTGCTTTCACTACATGCTTCATTCATTTCATTCTTTCTCTCTATCTTCTTTGTTGTTTGTGGAGGTGGGAACACCAAAATGAGGGTTTTACTGAGGAAAACCCCTATACAACCCTAACATTCTCTCTAGATGTCATGCATGCAGGTTTTGAAGACATTCACATGCTAGAGGATTCATCACTTGCATGGTTGTAGGTGTTTCTTTTCTTCTCCTTATCTTTGTTATTTCCTCTTCACTCTATTTTAGTTCTATTATATTCTATTACTTTATTGCATTATGTTAGTTCTTAGCAATCAAATAACTAGCAGTCATTTAGGAATTTGTGTGATAAACTCATTCTCTGGTCCATACAAGATGCCAACGCACCTTTGGGATGCTAGCACACCGCGTTGACATCCTTTGGTCGAGGGCTTGTCAGATTGTCTAGAAAATTTTTGTGACTTTCACTTTCAGATTCTAAAACTCTCGTTGTTGTTCCTAAGGTAGATTAGGGCAGTTCGCCCCATGAGGCTCTCTAAATAAAGAGAACTTGTGAATAGTGAATCCCCCTCTTCTACATTTCAATGAACCCAACGTGAAGAGGGCACTTTTCAAAAAACCTTGGAATTTATTTACCCCTACTTGGTAGGGTCATAAATTTTGACTTAGTGCTTAGAATTCAAAATCATTTGCACTATTGGAAAGGTCTCCTAAAGAACTAGTTTAGTCCCTAAAATACCAGTGCCTTCAGTAATCAAGTTTTAGGGACTAACGCAAGTTCTGACCTCAAATTCTGCTACGAAGACCTCCGAAAATGCGAATTACTAGAACATAGAAAATATTGAAAAAATCGTAATGAATTTAATATCTTCTTTTATTAGTTCAGTATCTAATTTTGTTCAAAATGTTAATGATATTCCATTTCATGCATGTGATAGTGACTTGGCTTTACCCATGTCACTTGGTGTCTTTGATCCTTGTCACGAAAGTCCTCTTACTTTGGAGGATATTTTGTTGCAAGAAGATGAAATCGTTGATACCTTTCTTAATGTTATTCTACCTTCTATTCATTCCAATGCACTCTCTCCTAGAGATGATGCATTTGTGAATGATGAAAGTCCTCTCCATTCCAATGCACTCTCTTTCGGAGATAATGCATTCATGAATGATGAATCCACCCTTCATTCCAATGCACCCTCTTCTAGAGATGATGCATTTGTGAATGATGAATCTCATCTTTGTTTTGATGCACTCTCTTCTAGAGATAATGTATTAGAAAATGATGAACTTTCTTCTACATCTAATTCTCCCTGGATCGATGTTGAGAATGTTTCTACGAATAATTATTCCACATTTGATCCTGTTTGGATTGATGTTGAGAATATGTCTTCAAATAATTGTTCCACTAGTTGTGATGATTTTGTAAATGTAATATATGTCTCTACTACCCCTAAATGGCCTAAGAGACTAGTCATTGATGTGATTACAGCTAGTTCTTCTCCTAAAAGGGTATGTTCTACTAATGGTGTTCCATTTGATGGTGACCCTCCTGATATTCCTATGGATCCATCTTATAGAGCAATAACCCATACTTATGAGAATAAAATGAACAAACAACCAAGCCTTCCTCAAGCACCTAAACCTACAACCAAAGCACCTAGTGATTGTGATCTTGTCAAGCAACCTTGTGTTACTCTAGATAAGATCTCATTATGGGACTTGCTTCAGTCTACTCTAGTTTACCAAGGTATGCTTCAAGAAGCCTTGCAAAAGATCATCTTTCCTTCTTCCGCTAGGCCAACATATGCTAATGTGTTGATGGCATATATTTGTGCAGATTCACTGAATATTGCATTCTATTTGCAAGAACTCCCACCTCCGGAAGTATAGAAGAAAGTAGATCCTCTAATGATTAGTTAATATTAATAATATTAGCATTAGATGTACTCTCATTGACTTCGATTTGGCACCCAATGTGTGTAGTATTGATCTATTACTTAAGATTAATATTGATCCATCTTCTCTTGATACTTCTTTTGTTTCCATTCATGGGTTCGATAATGTTGGTCGACAAGCCCTGCGCACGATAATCTTTCCTTTGAGGTTAGGACCCGTTATTGTACCTACCCTTGTATATGTTATGTCAAAAAAGTTACCTCATAACCTTCTTCTTGGTAGACCATGGATTCATGCTATGGGTGCAATCCTGTCTATCTTGCATAAATCTATCAAGTTCATTTGTAATAATAAAGTAGTCACAGTTAAGACTGACCCTCATACTATGCACTTATGTGAGATGGCAGCCACCATTCAAGCTTCGGTCGTGCCTACTCTTACTCTCTCAATATATTTTGGTGTGTCGATGTTTACTCTAGCAATACCTACTACAAAGGATACTCTTGAGATAAATGTCCCTAAATGTCCCTAAGGAAGATCCTTATGAAGCAAGAAATTCTAAGTCCACCTTTTCCCAAAGGAATGCATGTCTTGGTGATGATTGGGGTTCCTTAGACTTTACAGATTCCTCCAGTGGGGAATATAAAGTCAACCTAATCCACTCAGACCTTTCGATAACATCATCCACACCCATTATCAAAGATGACTATTCTTTTGTATCACGGGGTAATGTGAGCAATAGTTGTAATATCCTTAATGTTGATCCTCCTTCTGAGGAAGATGATCGCACTTCTATTAAAGAGGTTAATGTTGGTATTCTTGTCAAGAAGATGATGGTGATCTCATAGAGGAGTATAATCCCTTTTTCCGGAATAATACTCTCCATGTAGATCATCCATTTCTTGCTATCTTTGCATCTTCTTCTTGCGAGCAGTCAAAATTTTCTCCATGAGAGAAAGCCTCAATTCCTACTCCTCACCCTTTATCTGAGCAAGAGTGTATTTTGTTGGAGATTCTCAAAGCCTGCTTAATCACTCTTCCTTCTCCTACACACAAGAAATCTCATAAACATGATAAAGAAAAACATCCTTTCTGAGCATACCATCAAGTGCCTGGCCATTCCATTAGTGAATGTAAGGCCTTGAAGGATAAAATACAAAAAAAATTGATTCATGTGCCATCAAATTCTCACTTGATTGATGCACCTGCCTTTTCTTCACGTGACAAGTGATATGGAAGTCTACCTCTATCCTGCATGCTTTAAGTATCTTGCATAGTTATCCTCCCCTATATGTTGGGGACAATAATAACTTGTTCTAGAGATGTGTGTCCTTTTTAAGGACCCCCTCTCTTCTCTATATCTCTCAATTGAGGTGTCCCTTGAGTGGACTCCTTTTTCTCTTGAAGGGTTCCCGAGGGACCCCCTTTGACAGATTTTATCTCAAATGAATTCATTGGCATCTAGCTTGGGGGTAGCCTGACTAGACCTCACTTTTCAAACAACGCATCCCTTGAGTGCACCCTTCCTCTTTTGAAGGGTTCCTGAGGGACCCCTTTGAAGTCCTTCCAATCTATCGATGGTCTACGTGACTATATACTTATTTGCCTGCATGGCTGATTTCACTTTGCAGGTGCGCCTATGAAGCTGCTTCCTAACTCTGCGGAGTTCACTTTCCTGGGTTTCCTCCATGTGAGAGATCTTGGGGGATACCTCCCTGTAGGTTTGAGAACCTATAGGGTGCTTCCTTTGAGCTTCCTCCATGCAAGAGATCTTGGGGGTGGCTCCCTTGCACGTCTGTGGGTCTATCTAGGGCACTTTTTTTAGGTTTCCTTCATGTGAGAGTTCTTGGAGGATACCTTCCTTGTGGGTCTGCAGGTTTTTAAGGTTCTTTCTCACCTTCCTTCATGTGAGAGATCCTGAGGGACGCTTCCTTGTAGGTATGTGGGTTTGTAAGGCTCTTTTATGAGTATCCTTCATGTGATAGATCTTGGAGGACACCTTCCTTGTAGGTCTGCAGGCCTGTAAGGAGCTTACATTCTTAAATACTCTCTTGCTCTCTCTTGAGCCTTATTTTCTCTTCTCTTATCTTTTGTATACTGGATCGAAGATCTATATCTTCTTCATCCCATGTATATACCCTACTTCTCTCCATTTAAGAATTCTTCTATGTGTTAGTATTTATTAGTTTGGGGATGAGGCATTATACTAAGACAACCTTCTACATCAAGGTCTCTTTACTTAGCTGACTCAAATCCTTTAGATTTTTATGCTCTAACATTGTTCTTTGGTGCAGGTTTTTCTTGTCTAACACATTGGTTTTGTAGGTTTTTAACTTGGGGCCATGCTTCAATGGTTCAAAGAGTTATATGCTTCATCTATAGTATCCTTTTGGCATATGATGCTATTTATGTTTAGTGGATTTCCTTTAGCATGCATATTAATATAGATTCATATGCCCGCTAAAGTGGGGGGAAATGTACAATCATAAAATTGCACCCCTTGCAATTTCACAGACATTCTTGCTTCCACTTTAGTGTCCACTCCCTTAGCATCTTGAGTAGGCTCATTTTAGCCTAGGTTGCATTAGCCTTTTTCCCTTCTCAATACGCTCCAACACCCCTTTTCAACAACTACCCTCTCGTGTCGGCTTTTCGAAGAACATTCTGCCTTCCCCATTCATGTTGTTTTGTAGCATGACGTTTCTGGACACTAGCGTGCTGTGTGGACATCTACGCACCACGCTAGCATCCTGTGATGTTTCAATGCTCAAATGACTATTTTTGAGCATGCTTTCCACTTGTCACCTCCTTTGGTTAGTGGTAACAACTCAAGATGTTGTGTAACCGCACGAGAAGCTTCCTTTCGCTTCTTTTATCTCTTTAAAGGAGGTCTTGTCAATCCATTTGCTTCTTCCAAGTCTTGCTAGCACTTCTCTAGCTTCATTCTAGCTTTTAGCTTCACTCCATCACTTGCTTACACAACTTCATACAACTTGTTGTAGCAACTTCAATCTCTCTCAAGCTCTCTTGGCAATGCTCTTTGTAGCTCTCTTAGCTCTTGTAGCTCCATATCCCCTACCTTATGCTTGTGAGCATCTTGGGATTCTATATCTTCTTCCTATTGCATTTTTACATTGTGATATGGGTTCTCCTCCTTGAGCGGGGATTGCTTTTATTACCTCGTTTGTGATACAGGTTCTCCTCCTCAAGCAGGGATTGCTTTTATCACTTACACTTGGTGGTGCAGGTTCTACTCTTGAGTGGGTTTTTCTTTCACCACATGCTTCATTCATTTCATTCTTTCTCTCTATCTTCTTGGCTATCCGTGGAGGTGGGAACACCAAAACGGGGGTTTGACTGAGGCAAACCCCTATACAACCCCAACATTCTCACCAAATGTCATGCATGCGAGTTTTGAAGACATTCACATGTTAGAGGCTTCATCACTTGTGTGGTTGTAGGTATTTCTTTTCTTCTCCTTATCTTTGTTATTTCCTCTTCACTCTATTTTAGTTCTATTAAATATTCTATTATTTTATCGCATTCTGTAAATTCTTAGCAATCAGATAACTAGCAATCATTTAGGAATTTTATGTGATAAACTCATTCTTTGGTCCATACGAGACAGTAGCATGCCTTTGGGACGCTAGCACACCGCGCTACCGTCTGTATCCTTCTCTGACATCCTTTGGCTGAGGGCTTGCCAATTTGTCTAGAAAATCTTTGTGACTTTCTCTTTCAGATTCTCAAACTCTCGTTGTTGTTCTTGAGGTAGATTAGGGAAATTTTCCTCGTGAGGCTCTATAAATAAAGAGAACTCATGAATAGTGAATTCCCCTCTTCTACAATTTGTATACACAAAATTACAAAAAGTAGCTAACACTGTTTTACAACACCATTAATGAATAAAGGTTACCTAAGTGAAATTTGTTTAAGGAAATGAATAGCGAGGTGTGGAGCTCGAAGGTACACCAAGAAATGTTTTTGACATATGGAGTATGTTATGAGGAAAACATTCAAATATAACATTCAACTGTTCAAATGCAATAATAATAGCTTTAATACTAGTTTCATACATGTGCACTCAATGTCGAGAAAAAATAAGGGTGACCTACAAGAATGGAGCATATCTCATGAACACTTTGACCCTAAAATTTCATCATATTAAAATTCTACTAATTTAGTTGTTCTTAAATTTCAAAATATAATTTAATATACAAAATTAAATGAACTTGCTAAATTTTAGCTGAGTATCAATGTCGAATGTATTATTCAGCAATTCATCTATCATAACCATCGCCTTTGCAACTAATGTAGGCTATGTAGCTACATCCTGAGCACTTTGATAATCATACATGCAAAGAGCACTGTAAGTGCCACAATGGTGGGGTGGAGCTCAGGGCCTACACATCTCCTCCACATCAGGCTCTACTAGAGGCCTCACACACTGTATAATGGTTTGAGTAAGCGAGCTAATCAACTCCAACGTGCCCACCTCTACACTATCCTTAACAATGGAATGAATGATGACATGCTCCACTATGGGTTTGGCTAAGGGTCTTGACACCAATTGTGGATTACGTCATGCACCCAATCTATCATGTGTGGAGCCCCCACCTCTACCCTAAAAGTCTAAGATGTCAAAATAATTTGGCATCTTATTGAGGGAAAACTCACAATAGAGTTTCCTCAAAAAGTACTATGGTACTTGGGTATGTGTAGGAGCATCATGGGAAAAACAGGCCCTTAAGTAGCAAAAAAATTAGAAAATCAAAGTTAGGCAACTTGACATAAAAATTTCAATAATTTATCTATATTATTTCAAAAAAATGTAAGAATAGAATATGTAGCAAATTGAATGTAGTTTCTAAACTACTAGGTTTGTTTAAAGAAAAAAGAAATCTATTTGGTGAAATTTTGAAATTTCAATACAGTAGTACTTAAATTTTAGGGAAAAAATAAGAAGTGGGTGTCTGTCTGAACCCTAACCACAATAAAATGATAATTTTTTTATAAGATTTTAGATATAAGTAGAGGACCCATGTCTCGATGTGATGCATATTTTTTGTAATTTTTTCTAAGTAAATAATTAATTATTATTTTTTATTACAACTTTTAAAAATATAAAAAACTCGTATGTCCCACCTTAACTTGGTCAAAACTTCATGAAATTCAATTTTTCTTTTTAATCCTATAGTATGCAAATCATATATGTGACACATGTTTTGATTCAAAATGTGATACCGCTTTGAAAGCTATAAATGTTTTTCAATCACCATCGATCAAGACTTTAGTCATAATTTGAATAGAAAATGAATAATAATTACTTATTAAATTCAAAGTAAAGCATAATTTATATTGGTGGAAAGCTGAGAATCTCCTTTAAAAACCCTTTTCGTTTCATCAATTTTGGGTAAAAAAAAGTCGTCAGCCACATACCCATCATATTGCCACTTTTTGGCCCATCATGATCCTGCACATACCCACCTCATGGTTATTGCATGGAGGTTGGTCAAATACCATCCACCACTGTTCTCAAAATTTATTTTTAATTAATTCATGACCTGGCACCAATGGATGAGGAATCTCCTACATGCATGAGATAAAGGTGTGTTGGTTCTCAGGTCTGTAAATAGGGAACACAAGTGAGGTTTGCTAATTTTTTATTTTTTCACATCTACATATGACAAACCACTAGCATAAAATTATCTATTTTCTCACTCATTTCTCTTACATGAGATACAATTGACTTCAATGATTCGGTAATCCCTCTCCTATAAGGGTGGGTTTCAACATGCTCGATTAATCTTCCAATTAATTGTTCAATGTCTCTTTTATTATTTTCAATTTGATTTAGGATATTTTCTTGTGTTCCTTAAGGATGCCTATGAACTGATGGAGGGGTTTGAGGTTTTTCTTGTATAGGAGGCTCTTCATGAGGGGGTGATTGTGAATTCTCAATATTTGGAGGTGGAGATTCATTCCTTGAGAATTAGAACATTATAAATCCAATTTGAAATAAATACAATAAAAATACACACCTCTTCGCAATCTTTGACCTCTTTGACGTGTTGGCAGCATCCTCATGAAGAATTACAAGCTAAGAGTGCAATTTGAAATGGAAGAGATTTGGCAAGCGCGACTTGTAGAGATGAAAAACTCCAAGCCAAGCCACAAGTTCAACAGAAAATGAGGGTTGGAATGTGTTTTTTTGTTCTTATTCACTTTTTCCATTTGGCGAGCACCAAGCCATTTGGCGCACACCAAATTTGGCACATGCCAAATTTAGCGTAGGGATTGAAATCCCATGAACACTCATTTAGGTGCTCATTGGACTCTTATGTCCACTCAAAGAGATGTAGCTAGATAATTAAATGAATACCACTCAAATAGATAGAACACTTGGAGGCATGCAAGGATTCAATTATTTTAGGTTTGGATAGTACTAAGATCTAAAGAATAGAACCACCAAATAGCATAGTCTCGAAGAGTATGAGGGAATAACTTAGTCTAAGAATATTACATTAAAGACTTATAAATGAATATTGGAGTCACCTTTACCATGGTAGAGGATAAAGAAGCAAAAAAATAGTGAGTAGTGGATAAGTTATAAATGTGAGAAGTGTATGGGGTGCTAAAGAGTATTTAATAGCATCCTTCCCACTAGGTGTGAAATAAACTTTCATTTTAACATTATCTAAATTTTTGAAAAGTGAATCTAGATTGTAGGTGGGGTTGTTCCAGAAGAGGGAACATGATTTATGGGTTTCACACTAGAAACAATAACATAGGAAGAGAAAAATCAATGGATGAAAATGGATGGATATCTAATGAGGAAGATATACCATGTAAAATAAGTCATTCCATAACCATTTCCATGAAGAATGCATGTACCAAGGGGAACTCTAATCAATAGATTGTGGAGGGACTAGAGATGTAGCATTAGTAAGCTCTTGGATGAGTAATTATTCTATGAGAGAAAGATTGTGCTTGTCTACATGTATATCATGATCAAATTTATATTTCTCTAGGTATAATTGGATGTGTAAACATTAACTATGGTTAGTCATTAAATACAATTCCTAAGGTAGTATGTAAAACACTTCATGCCTCAAATCAACACATAATATGTACTAAAAAGATTAAGTTGGCAAGTTAAATACACATTTGAAAACTAAAATTTATGATTCATTTTCGCATATCATGAAATTGATTCAAGGTGAATCTTACAAACTAAAGATCTAACTCAAGATTTTTTTAAAAAATGGAAATTAAAAATCTAGATTAATACCTCAAAATAAATAAAAATAAAATCAAACAAGATTCAAATCATGTGCATATTCTTAATAAAAATCAAAACATTTATACTATTATTATATAAAAGATAATTGTATCAAAATTAAATCCAAAGATAATCGTTTTTCTTTGTACCACCACTTTAATGGTGGTTGGACGAAATATTTGTGTAAAGAAATTTCTTATCATTTTCTTGATGTTTTGTTTGACCCATTCAAACTAAAATTAGTACCTTGGAAAATCAAAACCCTGCTAATCTCACGTCTAGTGCAGACTTTTTTTGGATTTTGCAAAGTCGTTTGATGGAAAATATGAAAAGACATATCTGAGGACAATAACTTGGAAAATCTTGTTTTTGCCGGCCACTTGCATGACAAAGTCTACGCATATTTC
The DNA here is from genome assembly GCA_007258455.2 of Sequoia sempervirens. Classification (NCBI taxonomy): domain Eukaryota; kingdom Viridiplantae; phylum Streptophyta; class Pinopsida; order Cupressales; family Cupressaceae; genus Sequoia; species Sequoia sempervirens. The sequence goes on from VDFB02000008.1 coordinate 312,824,981, forward strand.
CACAAGGAAACAGAAAATGAGGAAAATGGGAGGAAAGTTTGCATGGGACTGTCTTTTCATCAGAGCCAAAAATAATTAGTAACAGCCTTTCAGTAAAGTACGATGAGGTAATACTAAAACTCATAATTATCAGAGTGAAAACTTAGTTTTGTCCATTGAACTTTTTCTGCAAATCTTCAATCTCGTGCTGAGATTTTTTCGGTTGCAAAGTCATGTCCAGGTAATCTCTCAGCCTTAGCTTTCCTTGAGGTGTAGGGAAAAAAGTTTTTTGATGGGACCATTCTGAAAAAAAGGCGAATATGAAGTATGGCGAAGCTTTCTTTGAGAATTCTCCATCACAAAAATCTCCATAGAAAAGTGGTAAGAAATGAGATATGGGTTTTAAAAGTTTAATTATGTTTTAATATTTAAGATATTATTTTAGCAGTAAGATATTGATTTTTCATTTCAAATAATGAGAGTATTTGTATTTTGTAATGTGCGATCACTTTTATCTACACTTGATCAATAAGTTAATCATGTAATATGTATTGTTCACATTTTACATGATTACATGTTTGCATACTTATATCTAGTTTATATTTACTTTCATGTATGGTTTTCCTCTTGTCCAAATTTATTGCATCCTTTGAATACAAGCAGTTGAAGAGGGCATATATTGTTACTAACAATCATATGTTGAGCTTTTAATTAGTGACACATGTTATGAAGACTCACAATTCTACCCAAATGTATATATATTTCAAGACACACCACACAATTTATGTCCACTGTCATTGTAAAACCACCATGCCAAACACACTTTATTTTAAGTAGAGTTATCTAACTTCAATCATTTTATGTTTCCTATTTCTTAGGTAGATAAGAAAGATCTTATTTCATATAGATTTTCACTTGTGAGACATAAGCTATGTGTAAAATAATTTTACTCTATTTTACAAGTTCACATGGAGACTACATGACAAAAGGAAAATCTATATGATTATTTTATATTGACCACTAGTGATATCCTTTAAAGTTTGAAATTTTACTTTTATTCTAAATACATCATCATTTTAACATTCATTTCCATCTCAAATTGGGGTCAAGTATAATGAAAAAATATCATATTGAAATGTCATTTCCCATTTAGTTTTGTGTCCATATTGGGATAATGTTGGGTTCATTCCTTTAGCTTATTGGGAAAGTGTTAAATCATAATGAGCTAAAAAATATCCGTAAGTGGTAATGAAAGTGCTAAAAATAAATTTAAGAAAATTCATGTGAAAATTAAATGACCTTAATCCTAAGGCTCAACCTTTTACTATGCCAATAGAATATTTTGATTCAAAACAAACAACAAACCAATATGCTTCCTTTTTAACGTTGAAATATTATGATTTGAATGCCATACCGAATTACAATCGACATTTATTACAAAACTAAATATATTTTATTTATATATATTTATATACTTTTAGTATTTTATTAAATTCAATTTACACCCTCTTAAAAATTTAACATTAATTTAATGAAAATTAATTGTATACATATTATTAGATTAATCTAGACTATAAAATTTATTTTCATGACAAAGAACATATGTTAAAAAAACTCAAAAAATTAAACTTTTAAAAAATAACATATAAATATATATAATATATATTATATTTTTTAACATAAGAATAAAATAAAAGAAATATCTAAATATAAATGTCAACTTTTTCAATAACAAAATAAATTTAGATATAAAAGTAAAACAATTCTTTAAATGAAAGTAAAATATATAATAAAATAAAATAAAACAATTCCTAAATAAAAATTAACATTTATATAATCATAAAATAAATAATTCTAAAATAAAATATAATAACTCTTAAATAAAAAAAATATTGAACTACCCCTTCAAAAAAAATTGTGGAAAATCATTAAACTTTAATTAACACTTCATAAATAAACATTCAAAATTTCAATTATTTAAAACACTACACAGATCTTTACATTTAGATAATATTTTACTATGTTGAGATGATGAAATAATTTCGTGCAAACAATTTCCACTGACCAAACATTGTAATTTTCTAATGTCCCGCCGTGCTTCACCAAACACTTTCTCCAAATCTTCTATTCGTGGTGGGAACGACTTGGAAAACTGCAAATTTCTCCTCTTAACGTGTTTAAACTGCAGTACGCTTTGAATGGGCTATAAATCTCCCTCAATTTCATTCAGACAACACAAGAGAAGAGAAGCCTTTGAGATTTGCAAAGTGAGATAATATTAGCTTTTCCTGCCTTTCATGGAGCTCTCCCTCTGTCATTTCTTGATCTTTCTTACAACAATTTGGAAGGTTGCCTTCCCTCCTCTTTAGGTGGCCTCTCAGCGTTGGAGTCTCTTTTTCTCAAATCAAACAAATTAAATGGCAGCATTCCATCTACTCTAGGTAATCTCTCAGCCCTACGGTCTCTTGATATGCAGGATAACTCTTTGAGTGGTCCAATCCCAATTTCCTTTGCTAAGCTATCCAATCTAGAGTATCTTTATTTGGGCAACAATAGTTTGAATGGAACTTTCTCATTTTTTAATTTAAATAATTGCACCAAACTCAGAAATTTGAATCTCTCAAGCAATACGTTGACTGTAAAATTCAGCATTTCAACCATTCCCAAATTTCAACTTCGGTACTTAGCTTTAAGTCAATGTAATATTAGAAAAAAATTCCCTGCATTTATTTCAACTCAATATTTCATTGAGTATTTAGATTTGTCAAACAATTTTCTTAGTGGTTCTATTCCAAATTGGATTTGGGAATTCACAGACCTTAGGTTTCTTTCATTGGCTAGAAATAATTTTAGGGGCTCTATTTCAATTTTCATTTTTAAGTCGAATTTGGAAATTTTAGACTTGTCAAATAATAAGTTAAGTGGTGGAATTCCCCAATGTCATGAAAATTACTCTATGTTGTCTGTCTTAAACTTAGAGAAAAATAACTTTAAAGGGATGATTCCAAATCTATGTGAGAGAATGGATTATCTTGAAATATTAAAATTAGGAGATAATGCACTTAAAGGGCATATTACCTCATCACTTGGAAAATATAGCTCTCTAAAAATCCTTGACTTGAGAAATAATAATTTACAAGGGAGTATTGAGAATTGGGTTAAAGGATTGCATAGTCTCCAAATTTTAATAATAAAAAACAATAATTTTAAGGGTAAAATCCCATTAGAATTAACAAAATTGCATAATCTTCAAATTTTGGATATGTCAAGCAATAATTTTTCAGGGGTTATTCCAAATGACCTTATGAAGTTGCCTATAATGGCAAATGAATCAGAAAACACAAAAATATTTGAACAAGAAATTCCATATAGATCCACATTCTATATAGATGAAATAACAATTAAGAATAAAGGACAAGATATGGAGTTTATGCAAATTTTGAGATTAGTAAAATGTCTTGACCTCTCCAACAATAGTTTGTCGGGTAACATTCCTTGGAATATTGGATCCCTCAAAGGTTTGATTATTCTCAACATTTCAAGAAATAATTTCAATGGCAAGATTCCTAGATCTATTGGAGAGATGAGATTGTTGCAATCACTTGATCTTTCACAAAATACTCTATCTGGGTCTATTCCTACTGAGCTACAACTTCTCACATCCTTAAGTTACTTTGATGTATCCTATAATAACCTATCAGGGATGATACCCCAAGGAGGACAGATGATGACATTTGATTCTACATACTTCTCCAACAATTCAGGCCTATGTGGACTACAAATCTATACATCATGCTCAAGTAGTCATGCTAATTTTCCAAAGGCACATGAAGAAACTAATAGAGATTCAGAGGATGATATATGGTGGGTTATGGGAATGGCTACGGGATTTGTAATTAGCTTTTCAATTGTAATGGGAATGTTGTGGCTCAACAAAACATGGAGTGTCACATGCTTCAAATATATGGATGCCATTATTATTTCTCTATTACAAGCATTGAGAGAGAAGTTGTAATCTACAATGTAGGATCATTCATATTTTTCTTTTGATCAATAAGCTAATTGTTGACATGCATTGTCATATTTTCAAGTTGTAAAGTATAAAATACATGGGGCGATGCTTATTATATGTGATCTACAATAAAAAAAAAAAGGTGCAATCCATACTATGTGTTAAATTTCATAAATTTTAGTTGGGAGTTGTTCAAAGTACTTGTGTTTTATTATTTGAGGGTTAGCAAAAATTTCATGTGGGAATGAATTGTGATTTATGTTGATCATATATCCTTTCTTTTAGTGCCAGTATCTAGTGGTGATGTTGGATCTAGAATGAAGTTAGTCAATATTTATTTTTGATAATTTAAATATGATAATACCTTCTTATTTCCTTTTTCTATACTTTCTCTTAAATATTAACGTTAAAAATTTATAGAAGTGAGAATTGATCAAACTTGAATGATCTATATTAATAAACAAAATTAACAAATAAATGCATAACAAGGATGATATAATATAACTTAAATTCAATAGAAAAGTAATGACATGTTTACAATATAACATAATTATTTACCCTAGGAAACCTTTTCAATTTAAACTAACAGAAACAACAATCATATAATCTAATAGCTCAACTAGCCATAGTAAAACTAGACATTTCTTGCTTGTGTTTATTCGTAATTTATTTGTAAGTATTTTATATGTGAATTAGCTAAATGATATTACAAAACAATGGGTATAGGTAATTATCCAACAAACCACTTATTATATCCCATAGAATTTCAACATGACTTGTCTCATTCCATAATTGAAGCATAGCCAAGTTGGGTCACACCAAATATGGTAGAATGTAGATCATGCAAAGTATACAAAAATATCCAACAAATCTTCCACTTCTTTTTTTAAAATAATGAAAGATGCATAAACTACACAAATTAAGAAAATAAAATTGTCTCTTTTTACATATATTTAATTAAAGAAGATTACATGATTAATATAGCATCTAAGATAACCAATAGATTCCGACAAATATAGATCTAGTTAAGTTTCCTAAGTATCAAATTGAAGCTAATGCAACCAACCAACCATCAAACTAAAGCTAACATGTAAGCAACTCTCTAAAAAGTTATTAATTGAATCGTCATCAACTCAAACACTTCCCTTTATGAAGAAATGAAATTTCTATGATACCTAATATACTTCAACATAGTAAACTATTAAATTTATTTATATTAGAGTGTATTCTACAACAATAATAAATTATCTAAAAAATTATTAACAAAGAAAACATAGAACAAAACTTCTTACATTATACATGTATTCTCTTTTTCACAATTGTAGGACTATGGATGTATTGAAACAATAATTTCCTATATTCCATCTTGTTGAATTGCTAAGTTCCCAAATTCTACCATCCCAAATTTTAGAATATTCAAAGTAGTGGATAGTAATCCATATATTTCCCTTTAGCCTTGGATAATTTTGCCTTCATCAGGAAAGGCCTGCAACACTACAAATTATAACTAAATAGCACTAGAACATACTCTATGGTAACCTTTCTACACATGGATAGATTCTAGTGAGACATTGAAACATGGAGACAATGTGCTTGAAGAGCATATTCCATTACCAGCTAGTAAATGTAGGATTTTGAAATTGAATTGTAAATTGGGTTAAAAAGATTGCATATTCTTCAAATTCTAAAACTAAAAAATACTTATTTTAAGAGTAAAATCCCACTCTAATGAAAGATTTTTTAAAAAAAAATTTATATGTCAAACAAAATTTATTTAGGAATTATTCCAAATGGCTTTATGAGGTTCGCTACAATGATAGATCAATTTGAAAACATAGAAATCCTTGAACATGTAGATTATTATTACTATTTAAATAGTAAAAAATATATATGGATGAAATAATATTTAAGAATAAAGAAAAATATGTGGATTTTGTGAGAGCTTCAAGATAAGTAAAACACATTAACCTCTCCAATAATAGTCTATTAGGTGACACTCCTTGGAACTTGGATCCTTCAAAGAGTTGAATATTATAAATAAATTTTAAGAAATCATTTTAAGAATGAGATCCATAAATCTATTGGAAAGATGGCAGTACTATAATCATTGGATATTTCACAAAATAAACTAAAAATAGCAAATAAACCCAAAAATGCAAAGTAATACGTGAAATTAGAAGATTAAACCTTAATCTAACAAAACCTATAACTTTTAGAAGGATCTGAGGTTTAGTATTTTTGCACCTGTCATCAAAATGTTGTTACTAAGTGTCCTTTGGGATTGATTCACCCAACGTCGAATGGGTCTTTGTAGGGCTTTCTAAAATCAATTTTTGGGTCCTCTAGTCCTATTTCTGCACTCTTAAATTCTTTGGATTTCACGTTCAAAATTTCATAAATAAATCCTGTAGGTGAGTTTTTGTGGATTGGTGACAATTTTGACAACTTTTTGCAACTTTGACAACATTTCCAATTTTTCACTTTAAGAGATCTTCAATCCTTCTTCAACATAAGATCTACAATACACACACAATAGGGAAAAAATGTTTGTTTTTGGTAAATGGGGGTTTTCCTTGGTCAAACCCTATTTTGGTAATTAAACCTTGAATTGAAACAATGAAACATGAAAGGAATTATGAATGGAAAATTGCTATGTTGAAACTCACCAAACCCTTGAAGGACTGCAACTTAGTAGATCTCTCCAAGTTCTTGATCTTGCATGAATGACTTGATTGATGATGTGATCTTGATGCTTGAATCTTGACTTGAATGCTTGAAACCTACATCATAATGTTAGCTCCAAAAACATGCATGATGCTTGACAACTTTGACATGATGCTTGAGATCTTGAATGCTACAACAAATGCTTGAGAAATTTTCTCTTGAACACCTTTGACGATAATCTTAGCTCTTGTGAAATTTGCATTTGAATTTCTAGATCTCTTCTCTAGGATTTGAATTGATAAAAGACCTTGATTTTATAGACAATTTTCTAATTTCCTGAAAATTAAACATTACAAGATGACACTTAAATCTTGAATTTAGGACCTTAAGATGAAGCCAAAAACATGTTTAAAATTTGAAATTGTGATCTTAAGGAAGACCCATTCACATATTATGTTATCATCATCTTTCCTCACATTTGTGAACATCATATTTTCCCCCTTTACATCTACTTTTTCATCCATTCAAAAGAAGTTAGCTATACATGTGACTCCATGATCAAATTATTAAATGTTATTTCTTTACTCTTTCATCCATATTTATTGACATATTCAATTACACATTGGTTGTGTTATAATAATGTTCTATCTTTTGAGTCATATTAAGGACATCATGCTTTTCCCCATTACACGCCTTTGTGCCTTATTAAATTATCTCATCCATGCAAGGACTATTACATTAGAATATTTCATACTTACATTTTACACAAATATTATGTTGTCTTAAGAAGCTACTTTACCACACCAAGGGGAATTTGAAGTTATCCCTTCCAATTTTAGTCTATTACACTCATGTGACCTATTCACATCCTAAGTGACTATCTTACAATATTATTGGTTATATACCATGAATCTTGGTCATCGTTGTTTACCTATAACATTACCTATATTAATGTGTACTTCTTCTTTTTTTATATTGAAACAATGCTAAAAAATACAAAGAGGCAACAAATATTGCCAAGAGAGAGAGAGGGAAGAGACAACACATCCATCAACCACCAGCTAACAGTGAACAACATAGTTACATACAGCCACTAAAAACAGCAGCAACCAAACACTAAATCTGAATTGTAGCTGAAACTGATACACCCAGACAAGCAGCAAAAACTGCCACTATCCAATTCTAAACTTCAACAATTTCTAAAGCTGCAAAATTTGCCATTTGATCGTATCCAAATGATTGCAAAATATTAATGTGTACTTGTTATCTTAGATGCCATATTGGATACATATTCTAGAATCTAGTTATTTACATACTTACATACGTCTACATGGTCATTGAGGACCATATTACCACTTTTTCCCATTTTGGAGGCAACCTACATTCCTTGATTCTATCTTTGGCACATATGCACCTTTGAACATTTATTATTCTATATATTTACATGCTCATTACATAATTTCTATATTATTTCTCACATTTTAAATGAGTGTACATGCTAACATGCTTATATCTAGATTACATTTACCTTCTTTTATGGTTTTCCCTATTATAAAATTTATTGCATCCATTAAATACAACCAATTGAGTAGGGAATAAATTGTCACTAATAATCCTATGTTTATCCTTTACATAGTGGAACATGTTATAGAGACTCGTGTGATTCTACCCAAATATATTTATTTTCATGACATGTCACACACTTTGTCATCATAAGGCCACCATGCCAAACACAATATTATCATTTTTTGAATAAGTATAATTCCCTAACATTAATCATTCCATGTTTCCTATTCCTTAGATAGTTATGGAAGCTCTTATTTTGTACTTAGTTTTTAGTTCTGAGATAGACTATACTAATGAAAGATTTTTTATTCTATTTTACAAGTTTCGATGGAGAGTACATGAGAAAAGATAAATCTATATGATTACATTATATGGACTAGTGAAATCTTTTGATGTTTAAACATTTACTTTACTTTGAGATACATGATCATTTTAATATTCATGTGCACTTGAAAATGGGAAAAAAATAATAGAAAAATTACATACTCATGTCATTTCCCCTTTATGTTTGTGCCTAATTTGAGAGAATCTATTAGTACATGTACATATCTACAAATTGTACAATCTTGTGCATTATTGGACTCATTCCTCTAACATTTTGAGACAATGCTCCTAAGTAGCAATTAAAGTGTTAATAACAAATTTAAGCCACTTCATGTGAAAAAATTAATGAGTTATCTACAAAGTTTGTAAAAAATAGTAATAAACTTCAAGGAAAATTTGAGCATAGTTTATGGACTACTATAATTTTTTTGAAAATGTTAAAAAATTGGAGATTGTAATGAGGTACTCCTAAAATGTTTGAGTTAAAAAAGGTGTCATTCCAACCAACTTAAGTATGAGCTTAAAGACACTTTTTAGATTAAAACTTTGGATATTTAAGGAAAAGACACATGAGCTAATATGATGCATATTTTATTTATTTTTATAAATAAATAATTGTTTATATTTTTTTACTAATGTTCATATAGTATTAAAATAATTATCTAGTCAGAAAATGTAATTTTTTATTTTTTTTTGAACTTATAGCCAATGAAGCTTAGACTATGATGAATCTTTTAGATTTGAGAATGGATAAATAATTTGAAAGTTATAAATATTTTTCAATTTATATATCACTTAAGAATTTGGACATACATTGTATAGAAAATTAATAATAATTACCTAAAAAGAGTTTCACACTTTTAGATAACACTTTCTAATCTTTAAGAAACTTAGAAGATTATGGTGAAAGAAACGCTCTACAACTCGTGTATTATTTCAAACCCTAGCCATGCGAACTCTTGCTACATCCACAACAACCAAATCTCTAGGTTCCATTGTGCGCAAATCAGTCACGATTGGGTCCCAGTCTGCTTTAAACCCACATAGATCTACTATTAAGAAAAAGGCACGATAAAAAGCTATGGCAGATGAGCCAAAGGCTACTACTCAGAAATTGACTCCTCACGCCTACCCCAATTCTACTTCCCAGCTACTCAGTGCAAAAATCTTGGACACGTGTTGTTGGGGCCTAAATTGTAAGCCTCAACCCTTTCAAAGAACAACATTCTCATTTCATGCATCCAGATAGGAGCAACCACCAAATCTCCTAATCCCAAGATGCCATAGGAGGTAAATCTATCACTTTTGAATTCCTAGAAGAAATAGGTAAAGTCATTGTAGATTACAAAGCAAGATCGATTATATTGTTCTTCTTAAAATGCATACCTACCGAATAAGAATTCTTCAAATCGACACACACAAATTGGGAACAAAAGGGGTAGATAATAGAATCCTTCAGGGGTCTAGGGAGAGGGTATGTTGCTTGCACTTTCTTGAACCCAAATCATGCTAGAGCAGCACTTCATTATGGTTCGTGGATAATCTATGGTCAAATCTGTTACCTTCAAGCTTTGGATATTGATTTCCACCCGGAAGGACTTTCTAAAACTAAATATCCAATGTGGGTGGAGATGCCCCTCCTTAACTTAGTCTTTCTTCCATTCTTCATAATATTGCTGCCCAATTAGGTAGGGTTATGTGGTGCAAACATAGCTCAAACAAATGGGCCAATCTAAAAGTTCACCCTAGAGTCTACGTTGAAATGGACTTAACCCAACCTCTCCTTGATTCTATCAAGCTAGTTGGCGCTAGTTTTGAGTTCACTCAATGGATCACCTACCTGAATAAGACCAATGCCTATTTTTATTACCGAAAAGAGGGACACCTTAGTAGAGACCGCCCACGTCACAAACCTCACCCCCCTCAAGCCTCTGCCTCTAATCCTCTGCTCCCTTCATCTTTTGATCCTCCTATCTCTTCACCATTCGTCCCCCAACAACCTCCTTCATTCACTCCTACCCTCTTTGAATCTCCACCTAATCTTGTTTCCCTTCCAAGTACGTCTATCTCTCAAGATAAGGACTCCTTCAAGGAAATCCTTACAACTATGAAAAGACTTCCCAAAAAGAGAAAGGAGCTAGCCACACCTCCTCTCTCTAATGCCCAACATTTTTTCGAGCAATCTCAACTTGTTGTGTCCTTAAGAACCCCCCTTCTAGCCCCGTGGGTGCCTCCTCTCAATTAGAATACCCTATGAGAACAACCCCCTCAAGCCCCTTGAGTACACAGTCTAGAACGTCCTCTAGAGAGAGACCCCCTATAGATGGATCCTTAGATACACATGCCTTATTGGACTCCAATCAATTTAATGCTCTCCTCTTAGATGAGGAAATTCCTAACTCCCAATGAATTGCAATATTCAATCCTAGAATGTGAGGGGCTTTTCTATCCCATCTCGTAAGTATCAAGTTAAATTTTTTGTCTTAAATAGTCAAACGAATGTCTTAATGTTGCAAGAAGTGAAGGTCAGCCAATCTCTTCTTGAAGCTACATTAGCCTTAATTTGGAATGATGCTAGTTTCTTCCATATGAATCATCCTGAGGGTTCTAGAGGAGCTGCTTTGGGTCTTGCCCCATGGCTTGCCAAAACAATTGTTGCCTTTGGATATGATCCTAATAACTGTTGTGTGTGGGTGACCACCCTTATTCAAGGTAACCTTCTTGGTTTTTTTTCCATTTATGCCCCTAACTCTTCTTCTCAAAGGGTGCTTTTGTGGGACTGGCTTCACATAAATCTACCTATAGCTGAGTGGGTTCTTGGGGGTGATTTCAATATGGTAGAGCATGTTGTTGATCGAAGTTAGGACATCTTTCCTAGATTTCCTTAGGCTAAGTTTGAAGCATGGACTCTTTCTCAAAACTCTCTTGGCATTCATGATCCAATCTTGGGTAAAAGGGACTCTCACGTACATCATTGGTTCACATGGAACAACTGTTTGAAAGGGTCTCTTAGGAAAATGGGCTGCTTGGATAGATTCTACATTTCTCCCAATCTACTTATTCTTCACCCCTCTAAAGGTTATCTCATCTATCTTGACGTATATACCACTCTCTTGGACCACCTTCCCATTTTTACCACATTATCCCTTCTTGGATTTGATTCCCTTCCTAAGGAACTGCCCTACAAACTAAATATTTGTCATCTAAAAAATCAGGAATGTGTTGATGGTCTTCTTGTTATTTGGAAGGTTGAGCATAAACCTCAAGAGGATAGATGAATATGCTAGTGGGAAAGAATTATTGCTCGTTGCACTTAATTCCTTCATGACTTTGGTAGGAGAGAGGCAACCAAACATCGAAGAACTAAAAAATCTCTCAAAGGGAATCTTTTTCAAAATAGTAAACATTTAGACAACAATCCTCACAACATTCCCTTGCAACTAGCAATTGCTAATACTAAAAATTTGCTTCAAAAATTGAATTCTAAGGGAAAAGGTGCCTAATTAAGGGCTTGATTACAATGGCTCAAACAGGGGGACAAGAACACCAAATTCTTCTTCCAATTTCCGCAGCATAAACATAAAAAAAGAACATATTTTTGTCATTAAATTTGTTGATGGTGAGCTGCAAACCAGTCGCCATGAGAGTATCATGAAAACCTTTTTTGAACATTATAAATAGTTGTTTATGGATGAACCAATTAAATAACCTCTAATTCCCATCCCGGAAGACACTCTCGCTACCTATATTCCTCAAAAAATTCAATAGGATTATAGTAAATTCCTTGACCACAACCTTTCCTTGGAGGAGATTGATGAAGCCATGTATAACTTGGCCTTGGAAAAGAGTCCTAGTTTAGATGGTCTTCCTATGGAGTTCTACTGCACCCTTTGGCCCCATATTAGGGAAGATTTTTACAATGTCTATTGGGAAGGTATTGAAACTGGATCCCTTGGTGCGACTATTAATCAGGGGCTAATTAAACTTATTCCCAAAGGGAAACAAGAGGACTCGATTAACGGTTGGCACCCCATCACTATTCTCAACACATCCTATAAGATCATTGCCAAAGAACTTGCCAAAACAATTAAACCCATCACACAAGAAATTGTTATACCTGAGAAAGCTATTTTCCTAGGGGGTAGATTCATTCTTGACAATTTAATCCTTGCTTTGGAATCAACCAAATGGGCCCAACAAATAGCTCAAGATGCTTTGATCCTCAAACTTGATTTTGACAAAGTGTATGATTGTATACGATGGCCTTTCATCCTCAAGATGCTCTAATGGTTGGGAATTGGCCCTAACTTTTGTGCTGATGTTTGTATGTTGTTTATGGATGCTAATGCTAGATTGGCTATCAATGGAGCTCTTTCCCCTCAATTTTCCATCTAAAAAATCAATTCGTCAAGGCTGCCTACTTGTTTCGTTTCTTTATGTGTTCACTGTGGATGTTCTCGGATACCTCTTCCAACATGCACAATCCAACTCACTTGTCCATGGCATCTCTCTCCCTAGTAATTGCATGGCACTTAACTCCCATTTTGTAGATGACAGCATGATATTCATTCAAAATTCAACTAATGATATCACTAATCTATTAGATATCCTTGATTTCTACTATAATGTTTCAAGCTCCAAGTTAGCTATGCATAAAAATGAATTTTAGATGACAAGACCCAACCCCCATCCTCCATGGATTCCTAAGGAATGGAATGAAATCAAGCACAAAACTATAACTCACTAGCTTGGCATTCCTTTTGGGTTAAGAGTCTCTTTGAAAGAGATGTGGAGATGGTTCCTTAACAAATTCAAATCCAAAGTACTGGCTTGGACTAATCATTTTCTTTTAATGGTTGGGTGTATTCAAGGGGCTAATAAAATCCTTTTGGCTAGTCATGTATATACCTCATCTTGCCAGCTGCCCTCCAAAGCCTACTACAACTAGCTCACCCAACTAATTTGTAACTTTATTTGGTCCAAATGGGGAAAAAAAAGGATGGCCTGTTACTTCTTGGTCTCGTTGCATCCTCCCTAAGGAGAAAAGTGGTTTGGGCATAGTTGGCCCATTTACTCAAGGAGTTTTTCTTTCTTTCAAATGGATTGGAAGATCTTTGGATGGAAATGCCTCTTGGAAAGTGTTGATTAGATACTGTATCCAAACAACTACCTTAGGAAAAGCTTGGAGCTCAATCCATTGGAGTGACAAGATTCTCCTAGTGCACTACTTCAAACTGCATGGATCAACCTCCCTAAATTGCATATGGAAAGCGTGGCAGCTAGTCTCTAAAAATTTATCTTGGTCTTATCAATCTTTCAGTCACGAGCTCAATTTTCCAACCTCATCAATTTGGTGGAATCGTCTAATTCAAGACAATAATATTCCCCTTGCCAAAATTCTCAAGATGAAAGAAAAACATCTTTTTAGAAAAGGTATTCAAGTATTCAATGACTTATGGGATCCTTGCCGTTTTTCATGGAAATATTGGTAACAACTTAGACTTGGCTATAATTTAAATCATAAATATAAACACATTGCGTTGGAAATACAAAATATAGTGCCCCCTAATCTCTCCAACCTCATGTCCACTAGCTTCCATTCAAGTTTTTTCAAGGACTAGAGGTGGAAAAATGGAGGTTGTATCAAAGAAATTTCACTCAAGGTCCTCTACAAACAACTTACTCCTAACTTGGCCTTGTCTAGCCAGCTTATTTCTATTTGGTGTTTCAACCTCAATAGACCAAAGTGGAACAAACTCAACTTGATAATCTAGAAATCCAGGGCTGATGCACAATCTCAACTTACTACTTGGAAGCTTTTGCATGCTAAACTCTTGGGGGGAACTCGCCTCAAATTCCTTTGTCCACCTCCCTCTTGCCCATTTTATGGTCAGGTTAAAGCCTTTAAACATTGTTTTTGGTTCTATTCTCACATCTACAAGCCGTGGAACTCACTCTTTGCTTCTCTACCATCCCTATTTCATTTTCCTTGGTCATAGAAATCTATTATTCTTGGTTACTCGGCTTCTCATAATTTGATATCTAATTCAGGTCAACTTATCATAATTAAAAACATTTGGAAGTTGTGTTTCCAAGTTGCTTTGTCTCACTCCTTCCCACTGCTTGAGATTAAATTGCAAGCTATTTATTCCAATCTTCATACCCTTATGTTGAGCATAGATTCTTACCTGGGAAAGAAGGGCTCTAAGGGTGACGTTCTTCATCTTCAAGTGAAGTCTCTTTTGTCCCAAATTTAGGCCAAAATTCTACCTACTCCACAAGGTGTAACTTGGGTGTACTAATATGGTTGACTTGATTGCAGTGAAGGAAAATGTTCTACTGGGTGTGGTCAAACTTTAAAGCAATGTGTGCAGTTAGTGGTGTGGACCAAAAAGCTTGTGCTTGTGGATATATGTTGGAGATGACATGTTGTGAGGATTTTCTTTGTTTGTTAATGCTTGGTGCTCTTTACTGTTGGCACATTTGGACGAGGGATTAGTTTGTTGTGTTCTTGATGGTGTTGGACGCCCTATTTTTCTACCAACTCTTGATATTCACTCACCTCTTGTTGCTCTTTGTATCTCTACTTGAGATTGCTATTGTTGACTTCATTCTAGTTGCTTGTTATGTTGTTGTTTAGCAATTGTTTTGAGGCCTTGTAGTTGTTCTGTTGTTGCTACAGGCCTAGTTTTTCAAGCTTCTAACTGTTGTTTTGTTACAGCCTTGTAATTTGACTCTGTAATTTGTATTTTTACTTCTTCCAATAAAAATAATAATTTTCCCTCCATTGTCATTGTTTGTCCTATTATAATCTCGCACTTACTCTTTTACCTATTTATGTACATACACTCTTCCACATATTTATCCCTACCTTATTTTCATGCTATATTACTATAAATTCACCCAATCCATGTACTTACTACACCCATCTCTATGTATACAAGTCCATTTATATGGTTTTGTCTCTAATTTAATTATTTTCCCACATAGAGTTATTTCTACCATTATAGGGTCGAATCCATGGTTGCTAACTTGGCCCTTTCCTTTTTAAAATTAAAAATTAAGATTTTGTCGATTGTCCCCTTTATTTTCCCACTCTAATTTGTGTACGTACATTCTTTACAATGATTTTTTTTATGTGCTAGTACTTAAGGGCATCCAATTGCATTCATTTGATCAGCCAAACATTTATCTAAATAACATTCATAGGGAATGAAACACTTCAATTGATGAAATAAAAGGAATCTAGATCTTCATGATAATTCTAGTAGCATATGCATGATTTAACAATTATTTTCAATCATCTATGTAGGTTTTCAATTGTTGACCTAGGAGAGCATGTCCCCTTGTGAAACAACACCAATCCTCTACAAGTATTTTTAAATATTGTGAGTCCTTA
>VDFB02000008.1:312841024-312861713 GCA_007258455.2 Sequoia sempervirens
TAAACCTCTCAATTGTTTCAATGTCTTAGGTGCCTCCATTTCAATGATTTCCTTTACCTTAGCTGTATCTATTCCAATTCCTCTCACAGACACAATGTAGCCCAACAGCTTCCCTGATTGTACGCCAAAGATGCACTTCTTTGGATTAAGGCAGAGCTTGTATTCCTCCAGACTGTCGAAGATGGCACTCAATGTTGCTATGTCATCCCTTCTCTTTCTAGATTTTTCCAATATGTTGTTGACATAATCTTCCACAGTCTTATGGATCATGTCATGAAAGATTAAGGTCATGGCCCTCTGATATGTTGCTCCAATGTTCTTTAGGCCAAACAACATCATGTTCCAGCAGTATGTCCCTCGTGGACAAGTAAAAGTTGTTTTGTGTTGATCCTCCTTGGATATCATGATTTGGTTATACCCAAAGAATCCATCCATCAGTGAAAGCATCTCATGTCCCACGGTCATATCTACAATCATATCAATGTTTGGAAGTGGGAAGTCATCTTTGGGACATTCCCTTTTTAGGTCTCTAAAATCTGTGCATATAGGGATGCCCCCATCAGGCTTTGAAATGAGAACCAGATTTGATACCCATTCTAGATAGTCGATTGGTCATATGAACCCTACATCAAGTAGCTTCTTTAATTCCATTTTTACTAACAAGGCTATCTGGGGATGCATTTTTTTGAGTTTTTGTCAGACGGGCTTTGCTTCTGGGTAAACTACTAGATGGTGGACTATAGTCTCCAGATCATGTTCGGGCATGTCGGCATAGCTCCATGAAAATTTGACCTTTCTCTCCCTTAAGAAGGTAGCTAGAAGCTCTTGTTCTTCTGACATCAATGATTTAGAGTGTTGAGGGGGAGATTGAATCCTTCATCCTCGGGCACCTTAGAGAGGTTTTCACCATTGGATACATCATTTTTTTTACTATTTTAGGGTCAGAGAGTGCCATAGTGTGGTTTTCACTCAAAGACCTTGAGATTATTCTCAATTTTTTTCTTTTGCAACTAAAGGATTCAATCATCTCCCCATAGTAAGCTTGTGTGTCCATAATGATATCAAAGCCATCCTTATGATCTCCACATGGTACCGTGCTCTCCAGTCCCATGAATTCCAAGAGTGCTTCATTATTTTTGAAAGTGTCTAGAAATGGCAGTCCTCATTGGTTGTAATTGATGAGTTGGGAGTAGACTAGGTTGATCTCATGGTTTTAACTGGTTGACTCAAATGACACGATACTAATCATGAGGAGATAGGAATTCTCAAAAAGCATAGGTAAGTCAGTTATGGCATCTTCCTCATCACTACTACTGTAAACATCAGTTATGTCAAATGTGAAATTTTCTAAGGGCAGGCTAGTGGATATGGGAAATTGAAGGGCATCTGTCATTTGCTAAGGAGTTTTGACCTTCTTAACTTAGGGATTTTAGCCATGTATGGTTATACTTAGAGGGGTACATCTGAGGCCAATATTTATCATTCACATCTTAGGAATGATGGGTATTAGAAGCCTATTGTCATTTTGTCCAAGCTTTCTATTTTTGTCATAGCCCATGGCAAGCATCATTTGTAAGCCTTTACTACTATTGTGTTGTAAAATATGTTAGTATCAAAGTAAATGAATAACAACACACAAATGAAACATTAAACTGAAGAAAGCTAATTAAATTGAATTCAAAAGAAACAAATGAAGATTCTTCAGAACCATTCCATCTTCCTCTATCTCCAGAGATTTGTTTGAATCTGCTGCTCTCAGATTGTGTAAGCAAGGCTTCTCCAAAAGGCAACCTGTAGAACAAGTGTGCAAAATGATAGTACTTCTCTATGCTATATGTTGGTGAAGTGAAAATACTGACATGGATATGCACAGGGGTTGTAGATTATGCACAGGGGTTGTGAATTGTGGATGCTATGATATGGAATGGATATGCCATGATATGCTATGATTCTAAAATCTATGAATACTAGAATGCTATGAATACTAGAAGGCTATATTATTGCAATTTGGCTATAGTTTATCTATATGAAAGCTTCTTTTTTTCTTTTTTTTTTGCAACGATCTAACAGTCCTTTTATAGCTTTTTGCAGGAAAAATCCTGGCTGGCAAAGATCAATGGCTGTGAGATTGTCTGGTAGAATTGAATGGTGAGAGATGGAGAGGTTGAGAGGAAGATGGAGAATTTTGGGAGGTTGGAGAGAAGAATGGAGCCTTATCTTCAACCCACAGGAACAATCTTGCACAGGAATAGAGAAATTCAATTTCTTTGTTTTAGAAGTTTGTTTCACGGTTGTTGAAGATAATCCCCAAATTAATTAAATAAATAAATTTATTTAATTTCATTTATGTGAGTTTGATTTTTGATTTTAGAACTATAGAAGATTTAATTAAATATTTTGAAATATTTAATTGTGATGTGACTTTAGAAGAATTAATTAAATATTTTGAAATATTTAATTGCGAATGGATATTAGAAGAATTAAATTAAATATTTAGAATATTTAATGGTGAATGGACATTAGAAGAATATTAGAATACTTAATCTTTATTTGAATAAAATATTCAAGCCAAGATTAAATGATAATTAATATAAATAAATCGTAATGTTTATTTAATTAATTAAGAAATGAATAAGAAAAGATGATTAAATAAACTTATTTATTTAATCGAAATGAAAGAATGAACAATATAAATAAATTATTTAAATTTATTTATACGGAGATTGAACTCAAAGATGTAATTAAATATTAAAAATATTTAATTCATTACCAGACTATGTGATGTGACCATTTTTAGGTGTATACATTTTGCCCCTATTTGAAGTGATGTGTTTTACGCATTGCTTCAAAGAATTTTAAAATTTGCCCCAGATGTTGACTGTCGAATGTTGATAGGTATATGCCCCGTCGAACGATGAATCGATAATATTTTGATTTTTGTGAAATTTTTTGAATTTTTTAGATGTTTTGAAATTTTTATGATTTTGAAGATGTTGATTCATCGTTCGAAAATGATGATGTGAAGAAAATGACTTGAAAAGATGTAAGATGGAAAATTGATGATTAAAATTGCCCCTGCTATGATAAAATGTGTTAAAATCCACCAATTTTGCTTTTAAATAGGTTAAAAATGTCATTTTCCATGTCATTTTCCATTTTAACCTAGTAAAAATTGCAAATTTTGAGCTCTGGAGTGAGAAATATGGCACTTCCGATTCACCAACACCGTTTCGAGTGCATCTGACGACATCAGTGGCCAATGCACTATGGACCTACGGTATGTATCTTGTTAAACTTCTACTTTTTGAAAGTTTTCTTTTCGGAACACGTTTATCAATGTTTTGATTGTGAAAGAGTGTGTTTTAGTGCCCTTAATAATTTTCATAGTGCCCTTGATAATTTCCATAGTGCATATGATTTTGTAGCGCCCATGAAGGTTTTTGTAGCACCCTTAATAATTTCTGTAGCGCTCTTGATCTTGTAGCACCCATGAAGATTTATGTAGCGCCGTTAATCCTGTAGCGCCCATGAGAAATTATGTAGCGCCTATGATTGGATGTTGTTGTGAGTGAAAAATATGTTCCCAAAGTTGTTGGAAAACAAATAATAACTGATAAATTTGCTTTTAAAGTTGTTAAAAACAAATAGGATTGATAAGTTTTCTTCTAAAGTTGTTAAAAACAAATAGGATTTTGATTATTTGCTTTCATGAAAATGAAAAACAAATAGTTTGATTGATATGCTTGCTTCTAAGGTTGTTAAAAACAAACATGATTTTGATATATTTATGTTCCATGATGATGAAAAACAAATTGTTTCATTGATATTCAGATTTGATTGATAAGTCGTGATGATTTCATATTTATTTTGCTTTGTCATGTTGATGTGTCAACATGCGAGATTAGGCGTTTTGTAGTCACGGGAGACATTCCCGAAGACATGGGGCTTGATTCCACAGCTATTACAGTCAGATCGAGATGTGATCAAGGCATGTGGATTGACTTCATTGCTTGACATGCCTGAGGTGCGCCTCAACAAAGCTTTATTGATAGCACTCGCAGAGCGGTGGCATAGTGATACCAACACATTTCATTTACCGACCGGAGAGATTACCGTGACCCCTGAGGACATGTACTGTATCCTGAGGATCCCAGTGATGGGAGAGATAGTGGTCTTTGATAGCTGAGAGGCTGGAGGCACTGATGCTTTGAGGAGGATTTTCAGAGATGATGAGATTGCTGGATACTTCATCCCATGGGGCGAGATGGCAGATTCATATCCACCCTTACCATCGGTACTGGCAGGTTTCATTGGAGGTGTTTTGTGCCCCGACCATAGGTTGAAGGGGTTTGCAGTTGGGTGGGGCCGTGTTCTGGAGAGGATGGTGATGCAAGGGACACGGTATGCGTGGGGGTCATGCATGCTTGCTCATTTATATGATGAGTTACATCATATTGTATATGGTAGAGGCCAGAGTTTTGCTGTTGGTTGTTCATTATTACAGATATGGGCATGGGAGCATTTTTCCATTATGCAACCGTTGACTTGTGGATGACGACCTGTCGGTCAATCGTACAGATGGGGATATGCTGATATTATTGCTCAGCCGAGACTGGGAAAACTAGATCATTGGCAACGTCTTTTAGATGATCTTGATACAGTATGCTGGCAGCCATATTTAGATTGTGAGGCATGGCCAGAGGATGCGAGGGAGATGCCTTACGTCTATACGTCTAGATATCTTATTGGCCATACTTCGTGGATTATTGAGAGATTTCTTGGTGGATGAGTATGTCGACAGTTCGGTCGGATTCAGGGTATGCCTATGGGTTTTTCTATTTATGCATGACGACAGCTAGAGATTGCAGTGTGGGGTCCACGAATTTCTTATGAGGCAGCGGTGGCAGAGTTCACCAGTTTAGGAGTTGTGATGTGGGATTACCGAGTTGATGTCCTTGATGCAGGCACGATGCCAGAGTATAGTCAATATGTGTTAGAGCATCCTACACCACAATTGTTTGATCTTGATGAGCCTGTTGCTCCGATTAATGTATAGAGACCATAGAGAGGCGGTCAGAGACGACAGAGAGAGGCAGCTTCAGAGGGTGATCATTTGGAGGGAGGTAATGATGATGAGGAGAGTGGAGGTAGTGATGATGATTCAGAGGGAGATGATGATGATGAGGAGAGTGGAGGTGATGATGGTGGGAGAGGTGGTGATAGGGGTGGTGGTAGAGGTGGTAGGAGAGGGAGTGGAGGTGGTAGGAGAGGTGGTAGAGGTGGACCATGGATGAGACATACAGATCCATCACCTTCAGTAGATCCAGTGGTATCAGGTCAGATATCTTCTTTGCAGAGTACAGCTTAGGCTTACGAGTCACCAACACGTGCATGCAAGCCTTGATTACATAGCTTCAGGGACAGTTGACATCAGTTACTACTGAGAGAGATACAGCCAGACAGCGGGGTGAGCAGGCCATTGCTTTGGCGGATAGTCTACAGAGAGTAGCAGCAGGTACCTTGCCTGGTGACATGATGAGAGGTGACCAGCCACCCTAGGAGGTACCGAAGCTCCCATGATCCAGTATCATGATGCGTTCCATGTGAGCCGAGGGAGACTTATACATAGTCAATGGCCTACTCATAGCTGCTCAGACCACCAACAGACACAACCATTACCTCCAGGAGGGCCATCAGGGATAGGTGGAGCAGGTCCATCAGGTGCAGGTGGGACAGGTCCCAAACCAGCACCATCAGAGGATAGCATTGCCTAGTGCATTGTACATGATGTTTTTGTGATACTCTATTGAGACATTTGTATACAACCCAAGATGATCTCTACTTTTTGATGATGTTGCATCATGTGTAGCTGACATCTTTGTACATTTTGACATTCATTTTTGAGATATATGAAATGCAGCGATGATTTATGATGAATGGTTTGATTTCCTATATATGCATGATGTGTTATGATATGATGGTTTCTCAAAAAAAATTTATGCTTATGATGTATATGTATGCATGAAATGAATGAAATCTATTGATGAACGATTATATGAATATGATGGATGATACAATTTATGAATGCTTATAAATGTTTTGATTTTGATGT
Source organism: Sequoia sempervirens (assembly GCA_007258455.2). Lineage (NCBI taxonomy): Eukaryota > Viridiplantae > Streptophyta > Pinopsida > Cupressales > Cupressaceae > Sequoia > Sequoia sempervirens. Next base: position 312,847,137 of record VDFB02000008.1, read on the forward strand.
ATGCTTTGTTTTGCATGATTTTCTGATGCAAATATGTATGAAAAATGTATGAAATGATGTTTTTGTGAATGTCAAAATGTACTCAGTCATGTATTCGAAAAGATATGAAACACTTGATACCTTGCCAACTTTTTGGGAAAATCTATAAATGCAAAATGCAAATGAATGCAAGTTATACTAACCATGCAGGATATTCATACAATATTGCCATTTGGAGAGCTTATTTGTGCTTTTGTATCATCATAGAGCATTGAAATGTTGAAAGTTAATACAAGCATCAAAGGGTATGTTAGCACCAGTAATGACCTAAGTATTGCTTTCATGATTTTTGATATAGCAAGTTAATACAAGCATCTAGGTATAATTAAACTGAGATGACCTGAGTATTGCTTGCATAAACAGACAAGAGTTAACCCGTTTCCCATGCAAATTCCGAAATGTCATCAATGATACTTAGTAGAGCATGTCTCGCGACTAATTTTCATAGTACTAATGATTTCCTTGCAAACAACAGACAAAGAAAAATCATACTCCTTCCTTGCTTTTCTAGTTCAATACATCATTGAATTACTCCAGAGATATGATAAAAAATCAAACAACCATTCAAATCTTGCCTAAAATATTTCAAACATTATTTAGATTAAGATCATCCAAGTTGGTTGTCAACATTGATGTTTTTGTTTTGATGTTTGTTTGGATCATGTTGTTTTGATTTCAATTGACATTGGATAAGCATGTGGTGATTGATTTGATATGACAATGTTTGTTGCATTTTGACAAACCGTCTTGTGTCTGTTTGTGATGTTTGAAAAGCTCGTTGCCCCTCTCTTGTTCAGTCTATACTGCTGCCCCCAGTGAAAACACAACCTAAAGATTATGGATATGTACAAATTTCATCAAGCCATGATGAAACATAAGGATTCCTGTTGCATGATATGGATATGATAGATATGTATAGATGATAGATATGAACGGATGATGCCGATATTGAATGCAAGACATAAGTTAATAGATGGAGGAGCCTATTTTAATCACAAGTAGTGCCTGTTTGCCAGGTTTTCACCACTTGTTTTTATTACACTTTTTCAGGATTTTTCTGATTTTTTTTGGGTTTTTTCAGGACTTTTTCTGATTTTGGATTTTTCAAGACTTTATGATTTTTGGATTTTTATGATTTTTGGATTTTTCAAGACTTTTTATGGTTAGGCAAATTTCTTCAAATGAATGTTGTTGATTGGCTCTTCAAATAGGTCCCCTTCTAATGTAGATAATTGATATGCTCCAGAACTGTATGCTGCAATGATGACAAATGGACCAAGCCAATTTGGTTCAAATTTTCCTTTCTTTTCTCTGTCTTGCTAATTGCGTGGATTTTCTTTCAAGACTAAGTCACCTACTTGAAATTTTTGTGGTTTAACTCTGTGATTGTAGCTATGGGACATAACTTGTTGATAACCCTTCAAATGATCAGTTGCATGTTGACTTCTTTCATCTAACAGTTCTAGCTCTTGTAGATGAGATACTGTGGTCCTCATCGTTGTAATCCCTTGAGTGAGACCCTAGCGGTATTTCCAACCTCTAGTGGTAAAATTTATTCCACTCCATAGACTAAGGCATATGGTGTAGCTCCTGTTGGTGTGTGAATGCTGGTTCTGTATGCCCACAAAGTTGGATTTAATTGGACATGCCAATCACGACCGACATCATTTACTGTCTTCTTCAAGATCTTCAAGATTGTTTTGTTGGAAGCTTCTGCTTGACCATTACCTTGTGGATAATAAGGTGTAGAGAACCTATGTTGGATGTGAAATCATTCACAAAGCTCATCAACATCTTGATTTTTGAAAGGCCTCCCATTATCAGTGATGATAGAATTAGGAATTCCATATCGACAAATGATGTAATTCAAGATAAATGAAGAGATTTGTTTACCAGTCATCGTTGTCAAAGGAACAACTTCGATCCATTTTGTAAATACTATGTAGCCGTGATGATGAATTTATGTCCATTTGATGAGTGAAGGATGAATTTTCCAATAGATCTAATAGTCCCCACTAAGAAAAATGCGTAATAGGGGTGAAAGGTTCTGAGTTCCTATGTAGGTGCATGAATAAGATTCCCATGGATGGCATTTTAAGACTTCTTGACAAAATTAAAAGATTCTCTCTCCATGGTAGGCCAACAATATCCCATTCTAATAAGTTTATTGGCTAAGGTTAAACCACTTGAATGAGTTCCACAAATACCACCATGAACCTCTTGTAAGGCTTGTTCAAATTCATCACGTTTAAGACATCGAAGGAGTGTACCATCAAGACCACATTGGTAAAGGATATCGGCGATCAAGGTATAGCGAGATGATTGGCGTATGAAATTCCTTTTTTTATTTCGGGATAAATCCGGAGGTAAAATGTTGTCTTTCAGGTAGGTATAAGTCTTGCCATATAAAGGTGAGTCAGAACAAGTTAAATGACATATGACTTGGATCTCAGGATTATCATAGGCTGGAGAAAACAATTGTTCCACCAAGAATTCATGCTTGGTTTGATCTTCTGATAGTTGTAATAAGGAAGCAATTGTAGCCATTGCATCTGCAGCTTTATTATCAATCCTTGGGATTTGTGAAAACTTGATTGACACAAAATACTTTTTAAAATCATCCACCATGTTCTTGTAAGGTAGCAACTTATCATCTTTAGTTTGATAATCATTATTGATTTGATTAATGACAAATTGTGAATCACCGTAGACTTGTAGCTCTGTAATCTACCATTCCAAGGCTATCTTTATCCCTATGAGCAATGCCTCATATTCAGCTATGTTATTTGTGCAAGGAAACATCAACCGATATGATTGTGGAATGGTATGTCCTTCAGGTGTGACAAAAAAAATCCCTGCCCCCGAGCCATGTTGTGTATAAGATCCATCAAAGTACAATGTCCATGAGTTATTAATTGTTGCTGTGAAGACATCTGCATCAGGAAACTCAATGTGCATTGGATTTTCTTCTTGTAAAGGTGCTTTAGCCAGCTGATCTGCGATGACCTGTCCTTTAATAGCTTTTTGATCTACATAGTGAATGTCAAACTCACTTAAAGATCATTACTTCCATTTGCAAATCTTCTGATTAGAAAGTAAGCTTAGCTTAAAGGTATTTAGTAAGATCAATCTTGATTTGCTCGGCTTAAGCTGTATGAAACCAACATATAGATTAATGCGCCAACTTTTGAGAAGCAACCTGCTGAGGCAAAGCTTTTTTCAATGAGGGTGTAGTTTAATTCATGACTTGTTAAAGTTCTGGCATTAATATATGGCCTTTCTTTGCCTATAAGATCCTCTTACTTATTACTGAAATATGCTCTAGGGATACTTTTGTTGCTGAAATATAGAGTATGAGTGGCTTTCCTGGAATGGGTGGAATTAAAATTGGTGGGTTCATAAGATATTGCTTGATCTGATTGAATGTTGCTTCACATTTTTCTTCCCATTTGAATGGAACATTTTTATGCAATAAATGTGTAAATGGTAAGCTTTTGTCTGCCAGTTGAGCTATAAACCTTCTAATGGACTGTAGTCATCCTTGCAATGATTGAAGCTGACTAATATTTTGTGGTGGTGGCATGTCCATTATAGCTTGTACATTTTCTGGATCAACCTCTATGCCCTTTTCTGAAACAATGTATCCTAGGAGTTTTCCAGATGTAATGCTGAAGACACATTTCTTTGGATTGAGTTGAACATTGAACTTCTCCATTCTAACAAAGATTTTTGATAAGATTTCAAGATGTCCTTCTGGGTGTGTGATGTTGGCAAAGGAAGTCATCAACATAATCTTCCATGAATGTATGCATCATATCATGAAAATTATGCGTCATTGCTCTTTGATAAGTAGCTCCATTGTTCTTTAACCCAAATGGCATTACGTTCCAACAATAAAATTACCCACAGGGCATGTGAATGCTATTTTATCTTGATCCTCTAGTGCAATCTTTATCTGGTTGTATCTTGAAAATCCATCCATTAATGAATACATTGCATGGCCAGCAGTTAAATCAACGATCATATCTATGTTTGGCAAAGGGAAGTCATCTTTGGGACAAGCTTTGTTCAAATCTCTGAAATCTGTACAAATTCTAATCCTTCCATCTAGCTTTGAAACAGGTACAATATTAGAAATCCATTCTGGATAGTCAATAGTCCGAATGAATCCAACATCTAAAAGCTTTTTTAATTCCTCTTTGACCAATAATGCAACATGTGGATGCATTTTTCTAAGCTTTTACTTCACAGGTTTTGCCCCTACGTTGATAGATAAATGATGCATTATCAGATGAGGATCTAACCCTAGCATATCAGCATATGACCAAGAAAAGTTGATTTGATTCTCCTTCAAGAACTCCATGAATTTTAGGACTTCTTCAATTGTTAATGATGCTGCTATTTGTAAGATTTTTGGTTGCTCTGCTATATTTATGTTAATTGATTCTATTGGTTTGATAAAAATAGAAGATCTTTCATGATTATGCTTGGGAAGAGTGTCAAGTTTCTCATCCTTCAGTGCCTCAAAAAGGTTTTCACTGTCGGATTCGCTCTTTATTTTTCTCTTGTTGTGATCTATCACTGCCATTTTTTAGTTTTCACTGATAGATCCATCTTTTATTTCATTTATTTTGTAGCTAAAAGACTTGACACCCTCCTTATCAAAATTCGCGAGTATGAAATTCTTGGATGATGTTGTTTCCCTGCATTAGAGGAACAAAGGAAATTATAATGTCCTCATCATCATGGAATGTAGGGATATGGATAGGCGCATCATTGTCCCAATCAATAAGGTCTGGATAAACTAAAGGCATGGGATCATTAGGTTGGGTAAGGTCTTGAGCTGTCAAAGTCATGATGTGGTTATCATCTTCATGGTAGACAAGGTCTATGATGGTATTCTCCTGTTGATTGTCAATCTCGTTAAAATTTGATTCGTCCTCACTTGAGTCATGATCGCTTTGTAAAACATAATCTAGTGGAGACCTTGAACCTTCTCCTTGTATGAGAACGGGTGCATATTTGTGTATGGTATCAACTTGTTTGTCTCTCCAAAATTCATCATTATAAATGGTGTCCCATTCATATTCATTAGAATCAGTATCTGAACTGTTCTGCAATTGGAAAACTGATTCATGAGCTTTATCTGACATTGATCCTCCTTCATGAGTTGGTTGTGCTTGCTGTGAAGTAGAGTCTTCTGTATCTTTACCATATCCAAGTCTTGTTTTATCATTTGGATGTATTGAAATAGGTTGAAGTGGTTCCATGATTCCTTCTCTTCTTTTTCCTATAGGACCATTTCCTTCATAGCCCATTTTTTGCATGATAGTGTCCCCTTTACCATATTGTTCTGTAGGTAACTTAATGTGTAGGAGAGATTCATCTTCATCTTTGTATAGCCAACTTAGGATGTCTCTATCTTCAGCTTCTTCCTCAGTGGTGTTGGCTTTAATGAATTTTCCATCAAACTTTGTGATTGGCACAGAAGCTTGGGATGTGGAGGCTGTTGCAATCTTTTGATTTGATAAGGTTGGCTGACCATGCGACCTAAGAGAAGGAGGTAAGGTAGAAAGAGATAACAAATATTCACCTACCCCTTTGTCTTTAAAATTTAGCTTAGTGTCAAGATTCTTTGTCAGTTCTTGCAATTGGCCTTGTAGATTGGAAGAAGAAACAACAAGAGCCTCCCTATATGTGACACAAAGGCGTCTTGAGTTGCTCGGAGATTTGAACAAGTTTTTGTGCTATTGTAATCAGCTTGTATGGTTATTTCCTATCCATCATATGGAAACTTGAGGCATTGATGGTATGTTGATGGTACCGCTTGCATATCATGGATCCATGGACGACCCAAGAGTATGTTATAAGAAAGATCACGATCTAGAACCTGACAAAAGGTATTTTTCACAACAGGTCCCACTCTAATAGGTAGAATTATTAGCCCTTTAGAAGGTCTTTCTTCATCATCATATGCCTTGATAGTTATTTTCCTTCGTGGATCAATGGAATTTTCTAATATTCCCAAGGCATGTATTAGCTTTAAGGTACAAATGTTTAAACCAACTCCTCCATCTATCAAGACACGTCTGATTCGGTGTTTATGGATCATGACTTCAAGATAAAGCGATGAATTATGCAGATGTGTCATGGAGGCATCATCTTTTTCGGAGAATGAAAGACAAGTTGGGGAAGACAAATGTCCCATGGCTTGAAATTTGTTTACATCCAGATCAGTATCAACAGTTGTGTTTACAAGAGCTTCTTCTAAAATATTTTTGTGTATGGGAGATATTTTGAGAAGTTCAAGGATGGAGATTTGCGCTGATGTTTTTCTCAATTGATCAACTAGATTATAATGACTTGGAGGAGAATAGTTGCCTTAGATGAACTTCCTTTTAAAACAACTTTTGCTTGTCCTCTCGTAGTCACATTAACTTGTTGATATTCTTGTTTTCTCTTGATTTTGATAACATTAACCCGATGATCATAAAGATAGATGTGATGGATTATATTGTCTTCAACATTATGTATGATTTTTGCTTTTGCATCTGATGTTTCCCCCTTTTGATAGTTTGGTAAAGGATCTTTCAATGCTTGATGATCGTCATTGGTATGATGCCCTTCAATTGTAATGGTGCCATTGTCAATTAAATCTTGTACTATATTTCGCAAAGCTTGACAATTATTCGTTCTATGACCTTTACATTGATGATAATTGCAATAATACGAGTCATTCCATGATGTTGGTTTGACTCGTGGCTCATAATCTCTTTGTGGTGGTAAGGTGATAACCTTATTATCAAGAAGCTCCTTGAGAGCAAACTTAAGAGATTGACCCAAAGTGGTAAAATTCTGTCGATTTGAAAAGAATGGAGGTCTGGACAAATTTGATGTTTGGGTATTGCCAAGATTGTTATTGAAATTACCACGATTATCCTTAATGTTTTGATTGGTCATGCTTTCTTGCTTGGAGTTTTGTCCTTGTTGATTGTTGTTTCCTTGTTGATTGATATTTCCTTGTTATTGTATTCTTATTTGTTGACGGGGTTCATGGAGCACTTGATAGGCTAAAGATAGATGGTCTTGTTTGTAGGTTGTTTGCATTCACTATACCATCATTAACAACATTTTTATTTCTATTCCAAAACCTTGTTTTATCATTGTTATTTTGGTTGGATATACTTGGATTATCAAATTTTATCACTCCTCTTTTAACCAAGGCCCTTCAATGGTGATTGCATTTTCAATCAATTTTTCAAAGCATGGTGGGTAAATTAGCGTCTTATAGTTTTCACTCCTTGATCTAGGCTACGAAGATATCACGATCTTTCCTTTCAGTCAGCATGTAAATATCATGCAAATAACCTCTCCACCTTGGTGTCTGTTTTGAAGGATTCTTCCCATTTTAGGTTTACCTTTACAAAGATCAAGCATTATTCCTGTGTTGGATACTGTAGGAGTATTGTGATAAACCGATTTATTAACTCCTCAAAGGTTTTGATGGGGGGAGTCATCTTGGAAAGCCACTCCATGGATTGTGCACCCATACTTCATGGAAATAATCGCATTAAGTAGGTATCATCATAAACAAATTCTAGACTCATATTTCAGAAATCCCTACATAACCAATGGGATCGGGCCTTATTGTACCTACTTTCAAATTTAGGAATTCTCAGAATGTTTTTCGTAGAAAAAGGGATCATTTGGAAGACTCCTCATCAAATTTGATAAGTGAGGAGACATCTTTCCAAAATGATACTTTTGTTAACCCTTTGTATCTCTCCTTATTTGCCTCTGTAATTCTTTTTTTTTTATCCTGCTGGAGTAAGGGCAATTCAAAGTCATTAGGAGGAGTTTTGAAGATTTTTTTAATCCCCTTTCTATATCAAAATTGTGAGGCAACTTTGGCTCCCATGTTGGATTAGCTAATGAAAGAAAATATCTTTCTTTGTTTCTCAAGGTTTCTAGTAACCTTTCCCATAGTATATTGAATTTAGATCTTGCTTTGCTTCTTGAAGCTTTTCTTCTGTTAATTCGTCAATATTAAATGTATCCTCTTCTTTTTCAATATGGTCACCCATTTTGCTTGTATTGGTTTCTCCTTCATCTTTTTCCATGTGTTTTTGAGATCTCGTGAAGACAGGCATAAGTTTTGTTCCAAACTCTACTCACTTTTGATCAAAAGAATGAAATAGTGCAACTTGTGATGGATATAAAAGTTAGGATAGAATGAAAATTCTATGACTTAAAAAATTTATAACCTTTAGCTTGTGTTGTTCCCTAATTGAAAGGATGAAAATCCTAGTGGTGGGAATTTAAGCAAAAGATCAAGAAAAGGATGACTTTGCACTTTATGAAGTTTTGATCATAGCTTTGTAAAAGGATGGATTTTGTGATGAATGCCCATGTGATTGAGTTCTCTATTGTAGAATTTAATTTGGACAAGTAGAATATTCAATTGCAGGTTGGGGAATATAACAGAAACGAATACGTTGACTATGGTTGTGCCTTTGAGAAAGGGCTCTTCTTTGAAAGAAAGCTTGTGAGTACAAAGGTTATATAGCATAATCATCAGTGAAACCTCTAACACAGTCATGATATCAATGTATAAAGGTTCTATGTTTAAGTAAAACCTTTTGAATTTGATACAAGAATCATTTTTTCTTCAATAGTTTCTTGTAGCTAAGGGGTTTCTTTGGCTTTTTGATTCTTTTGAGAACGGACTTCTTAACAAAGGTTGTGGATTTCCAATCTCTTAACATGAGAGTAATCAATGTGATTGTGAATTTTGGATGATCTTTTCTAAATTAATGTATTGAAAACACATCAAACAATTTGTAGAATAGTTGTTTTAATTAGTATGCTAAACATCAAGTGTATAATCAAAATATTGTTCAAAATTTGTTTTAACAGGTTTTACACATGATAGATAGATCAAACAGACTCACTCTTAGTACTCAAGTAGGTCATCATAGTAATCAACAGCCCACATCTTAAAACTGCGTCGACTCACACAACCATGTCACCCCCAAAAGGGCACCCGTGTTTTTGTATTTTCTAGGTGCATACTCAAAGTGATGGAAGTGGATACTGGATCCCCTGAGCAAACAATCCTTGGCAGTTATATGGTGAGTATCTTGGGGGTAGATTCTTCCCTCCCCTACATTGTGATTATTATGACGTTTGGAAACTGACTTTGGTTAAATACTACACTAAGTTCATAGTAAGGGTTTCCGTTCATTGCGGAAAATGATATACTCCCTCGAGAGACCTCCCTACCTTTAGAACAAAGGCTTTGGGGATGGTTATCTTGCACACTATCATCAAAAGAGGGTTTCCCCAATTTTGCTTTAAATTTTATAGTGGAGTGGAATAGCTTGGCTTTGGCTTGAACCCATTTGAGTCGTTCCTCTTGGGTGAGTACTTTTTCCCACAAGAGCAGGCTCTCTAAAAGGTTTTAACAAAACTAGAAATTGCATAAAATGAAATATATGAGTTTGGCATTTTGATCACCCAAATGGTGTGGAGAGCATGTGGCTCATCACCAGTTTTTAAGCAAAGCAAACAAAGATTCAATTTTAAGCCCAAATAAAGATTTTGCTATGCTAAGTGAAGATATTGCTTCACACAAACATGGAGTTCATTTTAGCCCAAAATAAAAAGTGAAGTGACTATCCTAGGATTGCTTCATTCTTTTATTATGTGACTATCCTAGGATTGCTGCATTCTTTTAAAATTATTAGCTATCCGCGGTCAGCTCTGGACGCCAGCCAAGTCGTATTTAAAATGGCAATTCGGCAACCGCAGCCTTGCACCATACCGGCATACCGGGCTCAAGATTCCCGCCAGCGCCGCAGAAGCCGGCGGGCCATGGATGCCTGCGGTTTATGCCAGCACCGCAGATGCTGCTTCATGGCACCGTTAAGATGCTTTGGCGAGCATTGTAGGATGTTTGGCAGAATGCGGTGATGTCAAGAGCTGCCTGTAGGGATGCCTTATGGCTGCGTGATGACCCGCCGCACTCCAACCGGGTATGAAGTTTCGGCTGGGCGTGTTTCTGGCGCAATCCGCCATGTTTTGGCCGTGAATCCGCCGTGAAAACGCTATAATTAAAATGTTAAATTAGTAAGAGCCCCATAGTGGGTGCCAAAACAGGTTGTGTAAATATAAGCCAGCATCAGGCAGCAATGAATAACAACACACAAATGAAACATTATCAAACCGAAGAAAGCCACCAAATCTGAATTCAAAAGGAAAACAAAATGGAAGTGATTCTTCGTGAGCCATCCATCTTCCCTATCTCCAGCAGACTATTTGTCGCCGCCTCTGCATTGTGTGGGGCGGCGGCTTCTTCAAATGGCAAACCTACAGAACGAAAGTGTGGCAATGATAGTAACTTCTGGCGCCATGCTGGCATGGAAGTGGAAAAATACCCACGACACGGCGCGCATGTACCGTGGAATCGCGGGATGCTGCGGATATGTAACGACGTATGCCATGATATGCTATGATTCTATAATCTATGAATACTAGAATGCTATGAATACTAGAAGGCTATACTATTGCAATTTGGCTATAGTTTATTTGTATGAAAGCTTCTTTTTTTTTTGCAAAGACCCGACAGTCCTTTTATAGCTTTTTGCAGGCAAAATCCTAGCTGGCAAAGATCAATGGCTGTGAGATTGTCTGGTAAGTTTGAATGGTGAGAGATGGAGAGGTTGAGAGGAAGATGGAGAATGTTGGGAGGTTGGAGAGAAGAATGGAGCCTTGTCTTCAACCCACGGGAACAATCTTGCACAGGAACAAAGAAATTAAATTTTTCTGTTTTGGAAGTTTGTTTCACGGTTGTTGAAGATAATCCCAAATTAATAATTAACAACTTGGTCAATTTCTACATTTATGTGGAGTCGATTTTTGATTTTAACTATAAGATGCAAAAACATTTGGAAATATTTAATTATGATGTGACTTTAGAAGAATTAATTAAATATTTTGAAATATTTAATTGCGAATGGATATTTAAATATTTAGAATATTTAATGGTGAATGGACATTAGAAGAATATTAGAATATTTAATCTTTATTTGAATAAAATATTCAAGTCAAGATTAAATGATAATTAATATAAATAAATCGTAATTTTTATTTAATTAATTAAGAAATGAATAAAAAAAGATGATTAAATAAACTTATTTATTTAATCGAAATGAAAGAATGAACAATATAAATAAATTATTTAAATTTATTTATACGCAAATTGAACTCAAAGATATAATTAAATATTAAAAATATTTAATTCATTACCAGACCATGGATGCGACCATTTTTGTGTGTGTATACAACTTCTGAAATGCAAATATAGAATCTTGGTGGATTTTATATGATTCAAGAATCTTCACTAGTTGGGCCACTACAAATTAGTATTTTTTTCTATTGAGCTCTATTGAACCATTGATTTAACATTAATCTTAATGATACCCATGAAAACTTTAAAGTCTCATACTTGGTGCTTTTAATTGGATGCCATTGATTTAGCCTCAATAGTGTCCTATGCTTCTTGCATGCAAAGTCATTATTCCTATTAAGTGTAGGTTCATGACCTTTATATATTCATTACTCTTTGAAAAAGCATCCATTACAATTAACAAGAATTAGAAAAATGGATGTCTTGGAGTGGTAACTACACCATTTACCATTGCCATATGATCTAGGTAATTTGTTGATATCAAAATATTTATAATAAATTATCCAAGGTTTTATTTGTCACCTATGCAATAAGAGTGAAAATTTTGCTGGGTAACTATCTAGCTTACTTTGTCAATTATGTTGAATTAAAAATATTACAAATAAGACCATTAGATGAGCCTTTCAATTTGTATTCATCTCCATCTAGAAAATTTAATATTGATTTGTATTTCAAGCTAAATTTTAATTATTTTGCTATAGCTTAACTTTGATTTTCTTTCACCTAAGCGCTTAAAAATATAAATCAGACATGTAACAAGATATTAATCTCTATGACTAGTTTTTGTACAAATTCATTTTATAGGTGTTGGTATAATCTCAACTATGATAGTCTAGATTAACCTTTGTTTCCATTATATTCATTTGTAAATATAGTATGTTAGAAATCAAATTCATGCACTAATCTTCTTATTTCATTTAAATGTTTTTGTATTAATATTTGTGTAATTTATTTGAATATTAGTACATACTAATATTTCACTAGTTTATGAACTTTCTCTTTTCAATTTTTCAATCTCAATGTGTCAATTTGGACCTTTGATATAATTTCTTCTTCAATAATTTGTGATATTAATTTGGATGTAATATGGTTGGGAACAAATGCTTGGATGTTAACTTTAATCTTTGATACCTACATGGAATCACAACTTATCAATATACTGAATAGAAAACAATTCCTTCTCCACTTAACACAATAGTTAATGTATCAATTTGCATCCATCTCCCCAAACAATTTCTCACAAGTGTGACTAGCTTACAAGTTTGATATATCCTAAAAAATATATCCATGTATAGTTTTATTCTTTAATATTTCACTAATTTCCACACTTTTGTATATTTTTGCATATGCTCACTTTGATATAAACATTTGAAAAAGGAATATAATGAAAAAGGAATATAATGCTCAAAATTTCTAGTATCCTAATCTAAATAAATAAGAGCCTCCACATGTTCATGATACATTTTTTAGCATCCAAAGGCCAAGTAAGTTAACTGTGTATACTTAATGATCCATTGTTGAAGGTTTAAGGTCCCCATCCCTTAAACTTGTGAAGTTACAATCAGATAAGCCTAAGGAAAATAATGTAGTTTGGGCCAATGCCCCAACCCTAGCTTCTACCTTTTCCATGATTATATTATCTCTTTCCTCTTTCCATCTACTACATCTCCATTTACCTTTCATATGGCCATATATTGTTGCTTTTAAGTTCAAATTTGTAATTTATCTTGGTATACATTTAGTGTTCATTGTAAAAATAACATCATCACTTACCTTTGATGGACCCTAGATGTTCTAAAAAAATTCAACTAATAGATATCAATCATGATTGTTGCATGCAAAAACCATAAATCAAGTCACTGAATTGAAGTCAAACTCACAAGAAAAGACCAAGACAATTCTCTTTACCATATCATCAAAGCATGTCAAGTTTCTTCCCAAGGAAAATTTTTCACAACATTTCATGTCCTATTCTACAACTTCCCATAGTAGGGATCATTGCTTCTCAATCATGTAATTTATTTTGATGGATCTCACAATTTGATCATATCACAATACAATGACAATTCTATGTGCATTGTATTTCTTTAACCACAAGATTCAATAAATTACCAAACACATTCAATTGTATCATGAAGCCATAAATCTACTTAATCTATGTCACAATTCTAATAGTGTCATCCCTATTCTATAGAGCTTCCCAAAAATGACAAAGCAAAGGACAAAAAATTGCATAAGACAAGAAGTTTTGTTTCTTGTAATTTGCATGAAATCCCTTCAAACTCCATGTTTATTTATAATGAATTTGTAGTCATTATTTGAAGAAGCATGAATGTTAGCATGAAAAAAGACACAGGGTACACACTTTAAGACATTATACATAAAAAAATTATATTGAGAATTGGTGAAAAAAAAGTACAATGTGAGGTGACAATCACCATAGAACAACCAAGTGGTTTCAATTTGGACAATAAACATCAACAAACCACCATTGATACATAAAGTGCCAAAACATCAAAACATACTACACATGATCATCATATGAGGTATCAATTAATCATCAATAATAAAACTACTTCGAACAACACTTTTAGACTTTGTATTCATGATCATCAAATCGAAAATTCCCAATAAGAGGATCAACAAGGCTTCAAGATTAAGATCTTTAACAACAAGATCATACTTAATAGTATTGAAATAATTGATCTTTTTAGTTTTTTCTGTAACATTGATGTTGTTCTTTTTAATATACTCTCTTTGGATCTCCAATTCCTTCTCATTCAAGTTGTTGTTGTCATGAGGCCAAAAATATGCCTACTTCACCTCTTTCTTGTATATCAAAGTAAGTCCTTCAAAAAAAGTGTAGAACATGCCTCTAAGAATCCCCAACACAATGGAAACCTATGCCATAATAGTGAAAAGAGTGATCTCACATTGCACACAATAAGAAACCTTCTTTTAGCCTAGAAAACTTCATCTTTCTTCATTTTTCTAAGATACCACAAAAAATCTCATTGGTCAAGATTAACCCAAACTTATTAAGATTTTTTGGAAATTTTTAGACATAAGAAAAAATGACTTCATATTAAAACCATCTTTGTTGTTCCCACCAATACTATTCTCTAAAAAGGATGAACATAGTTGAAAATCATAGATAAATTAAAGAAATAAATATTCAATAGTTTAGAGAATTAACACACAAATGAAAAATATTCATAGATATACCAAGAGAGGCCAAATCAATTAACAATAAGTTTCATTAAGATTAGTAACCATCTATGTAATGTCCT
>VDFB02000008.1:312861813-312885197 GCA_007258455.2 Sequoia sempervirens
TTCCACTGAGTGTGAACCATAGATATCGTTATGTACTTCAGTTAGAGAAATCAATGCCTCCTCGGTGTTTAAGTAGCGTAGTAGGGTTCCTTTTATGCTCCTACGATATAAGGTATCTCCTAGGATGAAAAATTTGGATGCCTTTTTGACAAAGGTTCATTTTAGGTTTGATGGTAAGTCGGCGGGTATGACTCCTATTCGAAGGTATGTGTAAATGTCATGATACCAAGGATCACTAGGACTAGTGATTTCACACACGAATTCTGATTCTGGTACCTTGAATGCAGGAATGAGAAGCTGCTCTATCAGGAATTCATATTTTGGAACATTTTTGGGGATGTCCAATAGGGACCCAATTATTGCCATGGCATCTGATGCTCTGTTATTGGCTCTAGATATCTGCTCAAATGTAATTTCGATGAAGGATGCTTTGAGAGTCTCCACCAATTTCTTGTATGGAGTGAGCTTGTCGTCCTTGGTCTGGTATTCATCATTCACTTGATTTATTATTAATTAGGAGTCTTTGTACACTTTGAGAGCCATGATGTTCCACTGAACTGCTATTCTGAGACTTATGGTCAAAGCCTCGTAATCCGCAATGTTATTGGTGCAAGGAAATGCTAGTTTGTAGGACCTTGGTATGCAATCCCCTTGTGGGGTGATGAAGAAGACACCAGCTCCTGATACATGTTGTGTGTATGAGCCATCGAAGTATAGTTTCCAATGGTCCATTACGTTGATATTGAAAATAGATTCATCTGGAAACTCTGAGATGAGAGGATTTTCAAAATAGATTGGTGCTTCTGCAAGTTGATCTATGATGACTTGGCCTTTGATTGCTTTCCTCTCCACATATTTGATGTTGTATTTTGACAATATCATCACCCATTTGGTCATTCTTCCTGTGAGCATTGCCTTTGACAATAAGTATTTGAGAGGGTCAATTTTGGCGATGAGCTTTATTTTGTGTGCCAACATGTAATGTCTAAATTTTTGAGATGCAAACACTACTGCTAGGCATACTTTCTCGATGAATGAATAGTTTAGCTCATGGCCAACCATTGTTCTACTGATGTAATAGATAGCCCTTTTTGTTCCATTTTCAGCATGCTGAGCTAGGAGAGCTCCAAGGGTTGTTGTTGTTGTTGATACGTAGATAATCAATGGTTTTCTTGGGATTGGTGGCATTAAGACTGGTGGTGTCAGTAGATATTCTTTGATTTTATTCAAAGTCTCTTCACACTTGGTATCCCATTTTTACGCTACTCCCTTGTGGAGTAGGTGAGAGTATGGGTTTTGTTTGTCCGCCAACTATGCTATGAATCTATGAATGGATTGGAGCCTACCTTGGAGACCTCTTAATTGCTTTAATGTTTTTGGTTAGATGATATTTAAGATGCTTTGACCCATTTTGAATATTTTGATTTATTTAAATCAAGAGGGAGAAATATGAATTTTGAGATTTAATTAAATAAAGTCTTGATTTATTTAATCAAAGAGGGAATGATAGGCTTAAATTAAATAAAGTTAATTTATTCAATTTAAGTGGATAATCCTTAGAGATTGAATTAAATGAACCGATTTTCCTAATGAATGGATTTAATGAACTTGATTAACTTTATGAGCGGGATGAATGTGAACTTGGTTTACTTGATGAATGGACCTAATTGAATGCATGATGCTAATTTGCATACTACCATCTTGGTGCCCTTGAAGCATCTCCGGCCCGCAAGAAGCATCTCCGGTATACGATGTCTGTTATAGAAGCACTTTGCAAAAGTTGCAAATTGTAAATTGTAATTTAAATACAGCTTGACTGAATCCGACACGATCGCGGACAGCTAATAATTTTAAAAGAATGAAGCAATCCTAGGATAGTCACATAATAAAAGAATGAAGCAATCCTAGGATAGTCACATAAAAAAAAAAGAATCAAGCAATCCTAGGATAGTCAATTCACCTTTTATTTTGGGCTAAAATGAACTCCATGTTTTTGTGAAGCAACATCTTCACCTAGCATAGCAAATTTTTATTTGGGCTTAAAATTGAATCTTTGCTTGCTTTGCTTAAACGGTGATAGGCCTATGCTCTCCCCTTAACTGGGTGATCAAAATGCCAAACTCATCTATTTCATTTTATGCAATTTCTAGTTTTGTTAAAACCTTTTAGAGAGTCTTCTCTTGTGGGAAAAAGTACTCACCCAAGAGGAACGACTCAAGTGGGTTCAAGCCAAAGCCAGGCTATTCCACCCCACTATAAAATTTAAAGCAAAATTGGGGAAATCCTCTTTTGACGATAGTGTGCAAGATAACCATCCCCAAAGCCTTTGTTCTAAAGGTAGGGAGGTCTCTCGAGGGATTATATCATTTTTCGCACTTAACGGAAACCCTTACTACAAACTTAGTGTAGTATCTAACCGAAGTCAATTTCCAAACATCATAGTAATCACAGTGTAGGGGAGGGAAGAATCTACCCCCAAGATACTCACCATATAACTACCAAGGATTATTTACTCAGGGGATCTGGTATCCACTTCTGTCACTCTGACTACGCACCTAGAAAAGACAAAAACATGGGCGCCCTTTCGAGGGTGACATGGCTGTGTGAGTCGACGCAGTTTTAAGATGTGAGTTGTTGATTACTATGATGACCTACTTGAGTACTAAGAGTGAGTCTGTTTGATCTATCTATCATGTGTAAAACCTGTTAAAATAATTTTTGAACAACATTTTGATCATACACTTGATGTTTAGCATAGTACTTAAAATAACTATTCTACAAATTGTTTGATGTGTTTTCAATACATTAATTCAGAAAAGATCATCCAATATTCACAATCACATTGATTACTCTCATGTTAAGAGATTGGAAATCCACAACCTTTGTTAAGAAGTCCATTCTCAAAAGAATCAAAAAGCCAAAGAAACCGCTTAGCTACAAGAAACTATTGAAGAAAAGACGATTCTTGTATCAAAGTTGAAAGGTTTTACTTAAACATAGAACCTTTATACATCGATATCATGACTGTGTTAGAGGTTTCACTAATGATTATGCTATAGAACCTTTGTCCTCACAAGATTTCTTTCAAAGAAGAGCCCTTTCTCAAAGGCACAACCATAGTCAACGTATTCGTTTATGTTATATTCCCCAACCTGCAATTGAATATTCTACTCGTCCAAATCAAATTCTGCAATAGAGAACTCAATCACATGGGCATTTATCACAAAATCCATCCTTTTACAAAGCTATGATCAAAACTTCATAAAGTGCAAAGTCATCCTTTTTTTGATCTTTTGCTTAAATTCCCGCCAACAGGATTTTCATCCTTTCAATTAGGGAACAACACAAGCTAAACGTTAGAAATCTTTCAAGTCAGAATTTTCATTCTATCCTAACTTTTATATCCATCACAAGTTGCACTATTTCATTCTTTTGATCAAAAGTGAGTAGAGTTTGGAACAAAACTTATGCTTGTCTTCACGAGATCTCAAAAACACATGGAAAAAGACGAAGGAGAAACCACTACAAGCAAAATGGGTGACCATACTGAGAAAGAAGAGGATACATTTAATATTGATGAATTAACAGAAGAAAAGCTTCAAGAAGCAGAGCAAGATCCCCAATTCCATACTCTTATGGAAAGGATTTTAGAACGAAACAAAGAAAGATATTTTCTTTCACTAGCTAATCAAGGAGCTAAGTTACCTCACAATTTCGATATAGAAGGGATTAAACAAAATCCTGAAACTCCTCCTAATGACTTTAGTGCCCTTACTCAAGAGATAAAAGAATTACAAGGGAAAATAAAGGAGATGCAAGGGGGTACAACAAAGAAGTATGTTTTGGAAGATATATCTCCTTATCCATTTGATAGGAGTCTTCAAATGATCCCTTTTCCAAAACATTGCAAAATTCCTAAATTTGATAGGTACAATGGAAAAATTGATCCCATTGAAAATGTGAGGGATTTCTAAAATATGAGTCTAGAATTCGCTTATGACAATGCCTACTTAATGTGTTTGTTTCCACGAAGTCTGGGTGCACAATCCATGGAGTGGCTTTCCAAGATCACTCCCCCCATCAAAACCTTTGAGGAGTTAATAAATCAGTTTATATCACAATACTCCTACAACATCCAACACCAGATAATAATGCTTGATCTTTGTAAAGTGAAACAAAAAGTAGGAGAATCCTTCACTACGTTTTTGCAAAGGTGGAGAAGGTTATTTGCACGATATTCTCGTCCTATTCCTGAAAAGGAAAAGATGGATATCTTCACCAATAGCCTGGATCAAGAATTAAGCTATAGGCTTAACCTTCATTGCCCTCATAAATTTGAAAAATTGATTGAAAACACAATCACCATTGAAGGGGCCTTGGTTAAACGAGGAGTGATAAAACTTGATAATCCAAGTACATCCAACCAAAACAACAACGATAAAACAAGGTTTTGGAATAGAAATAAAAATGTTGTCAATGATGGTATAGTAGATGCAAATAATCTATGAACAAGACCATCTATCTTTAACTTATCAAGTGCTCCATGAACCAATCAACAAACAAATACCAACCAACAAGGAAATATCAATCAACAAGGAAACAACAATCAACAAGGAAAAAACTCCAAGCAAGAAAGCATGACCAATCAAAACATTAAGGATAATCGTGGTAATTTCCATAACAATCTTGGCAATACCCAAACATCAAATTTGTCCAGACCTCCATTCTTTTCAAATCGATAGAATTTTACCACTTTGGGTCAATCTCTTGAATCTGCTCTCAAAGAGCTTCTTGATAATAAGGTTATCACCTTACCACCACAAAGAGATTATGAGCCACGAGTCAAACCACCATCATGGAATGACTCGTATTATTGCAATTATCATCAATGTAAAGGTCATAGAATGAATAATTGTCAAGCTTTGTGAAATCTAGTACAAGATTTAATTGACAATGGCACCATTACAATTGAAGGGCATCATACCAATGACGATCATCGTGCATTCAAAGATCCTTTACCAAACTATCAAAAGGGGGAAACATTAGATGCAAAAACAAAAATCATACATAATGTTGAAGACAATATAATCTGTCACATCTATGTTGATGATCATCGGGTTAATGTTATCAAAATCAAGGGAAAACAAGAATATCAACAAGTTAATGTGACTACAAGAGGACAAGAAAAAGTTGTTTTAAAAGGAAGTTCATCTAAGGCAACTATTTATCCTCCAAGTCATTATAATCTAGTTGATCAATTGAGGAAAACATCAGTGCAAATCTCCATCCTTGAACTTCTCAAAATATGCCCCATACACAAGAATATTTTAGAAGAAGCTCTTGTAAACACAACTATCGACACTGATCTGGATGTAAACAAATTTCAAGCCATGGTGGGACATTTGTCTTCCCCTACTTGTCTTTCATTTTCCAAAAAAGATGATGCCTCCATGACACATCCACATAATTCATCGCTCTATCTTGAAGTCATGATCCATAAACACCGAATCAGACGTGTCTTAATAGATGGAGGAGCTAGTTTAAACATTTCTACCTTAAACTTAATACATGCCTTGGGAATATCAGAAAATTCCATTAATCCACGAAGGAAAATAACTATCAAGGCATATGATGATGAAGAAAGAGCTTCTAAAGGACTAATAATGCTACCTATCAGAGTGGGACCTGTTGTGAAAAATACCTTTTGTCAGGTTCTAGATCGTGATCTTTCTTATAACATACTCTTGGGTCATCCATGGTTCCATGATATGCAAGCGGTACCATCAACGTACCATCAATGCCTCAAGTTTCCATATGATGGACAGGAAATAACCATACAAGCTGATTACAATAGCACACAAACTTATTCAAATCTCTGAGCAACTCAAGACTCCTTTGTGCCACATAATAGGGAGGCTCTTGTTATTTCTTCTTCCAATCTACAAGGCCAATTGCAAGAACTGACAAAGAATCTTGACACTAAGCTAAATTTTAAAGACAAAGGGGTAGGTGAATATTCGCTATCTCTTTCTACCTTACCTCCTTCTCTGAGGTCGCATGGTCAGCCAACCTTATCAAATCAAAAGATTGCAACGGCCTCCACATCCCAAGCTTCTGTGCCAATCACAAAGTTTGATGGAAAATTCATTAAAGCCAACACCACTGAGGAAGAATCTGAAGATAGAGACATCCTAAGTTGGCTATGCAAAGATGAATATGAATCCCTCTTGCACATTAAGTTACCTACAGAACAATATGGTAAGGGGTATGCTATCATGCAAAAAATGGGCTATGAAGGAAATGGTCCTATAGGAAAAAGACGAGAAGGAATCGTGGAACCACTTCAACCTATTTCAATACATCCAAATGATAAAACAGGACTTGGATATGGTAAAGATACAGAAGACTCTACTTCACAGCAAGCACAACCAACTCATGAAGGAGGATCAATGTTAGATAAAGCTCATGAATCAATTTTCCAATTGCAGAACAGTTCAGATACTGATTCTAATGAATATGAATGGGACACCATTTATAATGATGAATTTTGGAGAGACAAATAAGTTGATACCATACACAAATATGCACCCGTTCTCGTACAAGGAGAAGGTTCAAGGCCTTCACTTGATTATGTTTTACAAAGCGATCATGACTCAAGTGAGGACGAATTAGATTTCAACGAGATTGACAATCAACAGGAGAATACCATCATAGACCTTGTCTACCATGAAGATGATAACCACATCATGACTTTGACAGCTCAAGACCTTACCCAACCTAATGATCCCATGCCTTTAGTTTATCTAGAACTTATTGATTGGGACAATGATGCACCTATCCATGTCCCTACATTCCATGATGATGAGGACATTATACATTTCCTTTGTTCCTCTAATGAGGAAAATAATTGTTTCATCCAAGAATTTCATACTCACGATTTTGATAAGGAGGGTGTCAAGTCTTTTAGCTGCAAAATAAATGAAATAAAAGATGGATCTATCAGTGAAAACCAAAAAATGGCAATGATAGATCACAACAAGAGAAAAATAAAGAGCGAATCCGACAGTGAAAACCTTTTTGAGGCACTAAAGGATGAGAAACTTGACACTCTTCCCAAGCATTATCACGAAAGATCTTCTATTTTGATCAAACCAACAGAATCAATCAAAATAAGTACAATAGAGCAGCCAAAAATCTTGCAAATTGCAGTGTCATTAACAGTTGAAGAAGTCCTAAAATTCATGGAGTTCTTGAAGGAGAATCAAATCAACTTTGCTTGGTCATATGCTGATATGCCAGGGTTAGATCCTAATTTGATAATGCATCATTTATCTATCAACGCAGGGGCAAAACCTGTAAAGCAAAAGCTTAGAAAAATGCATCCACATGTTGCATTATTGGTCAAAGAGGAATTAAAAAATATTTTAGATGTTGGATTCATTCGGACTATTGACTATGCAGAATGGATTTCTAATATTGTACCTGTTTCAAAGCTAGATGGAAGGATTAGAATTTGTATAGATTTCAGAGATTTGAACAAAGCTTGTCCCAAAGATGACTTCCCTTTGCCAAACATAGATATGATTGTTGATTTAACTATTGGCCATGCAATGTATTCATTAATGGATGGATTTACAGGATACAACCAGATAAAGATTGCACCAAAGGATCAAGATAAAATAGCATTCACATGCCCTTGGGGTACTTATTGCTGGAACGTAATGCCATTTGGGTTAAAGAACACTGGAGCTACTTATCAAAGAGAAATGATGACAATTTTTCATGATATGATGCATACATTCATGGAAGATTGTGTTGATGATCTCCTTGCCAAATCTCACACACGAGAAGGACATCTTGAAATCTTATCAAAAATCTTTGTCAGAATGGAGAAGTTCAATGTTCGACTCAATCCAAAGAAATGTGTTTTTGGCGTTACATCTGGAAAACTCCTAGGATACATTGTTTCAGAAAAGGGCATAGAGGTTGATCCAGAAAAAGTACAAGCTATAATGGAAATGCCAACCACAAAATATCAGTCAGCTTCGATCATTGCAAGGATGACTACTGTCCATCAGAAGGTTTATAGCTCAATTGGTAGACAAAAGCTTACCATTTACACATTTATTGCATAAAAATGTCCCATTCAAATGGGAAGAAAAATGTGAAGTAGCATTCAATGAGATCAAGCAATATCTTATGAACCCACCAGTTTTAATTCCACCTGTTCTAGGAAAGCCACTCATACTCTATATTTCAGCAACAGAAGTATCCTTGGGAGCATTATTAGCACAAGAGGATTCTATAGGCAAAGAAAGGGCCATATACTATATCAGCGGAACTTTAACAAGTCATGAATTAAACTACACTTTCATTGAAAAATCTTGCCTCGCAGTGGTGTTTGCTTCTCAAAAGTTACGACACTATATGTTGGCTCATACAATTAAGCTGATAACCAAGATTGATCCACTAAAATACCTTTTAAGCAGAGCTACTTTAATAGGAAGACTTGCAAAATGGGTAATGATTTTAAGTGAGTTTGACATTCACTATGTAGATCGAAAAGCTATTAAAGGATAGGTCATCGCAGATCAGTTGGCCGAAGCACCTTTACAAGAAGAAAATCCAATGCACATTGAGTTTCCTGATGCAAATGTCTTCACAGCAATAATTCAGAACTCATGGACACTATACTTTGATGGATCTTATACACAACATGGCTTGGGGGCAGGGATTCTCTTTGTCACACCTGAAGGACATACCATTCCATGATCATATCGGTTGATGTTTCCTTGCACAAATAACATAGCTAAATATGAGGCATTGCTCATAAGGATAAAGATAGCCTTGGAATGGCGGATTACAGAGCTACAAGTCTATGGTGATTCACAACTTATCATTAATCAAATTAATGATGATTATCAAACTAAAGATGATAAGTTGCTACCTTACAAAAACATGGTGGATGATTATAAGAAGTATTTTGTGTCAATCAAGTTTTCACAAATCTCAAGGATTGATAATAAAGCTGTAGATGCAATGGCTACAATTGCTTCCTTATTACAACTGTCAAAAGATCAAACCAAGCATGAATTATTGGTGGAACAATTGTTTTCTCCCGCCTATGATAATCCTGAGACCCAAGTCATATGTCATTTAACCGGTTCTAATTCACCTTTATATGGCAAGACTTATACCTATTTTAAAGATAACATCTTACCTCCGGACTTATCTTGAAACCAAAAAAGGAATTTTATACGCCAATCATCCCGTTATACCTTGATCATTGATATCCTTTACCGGCATGGTCTTGATCGTATGCTCCTTCGATGTCTTGAACGTGATGAATCTTAAAAAGCCTTACAAGAGGTTCATGGTGGTATTTGTGGAACTCATTCAAGTGGTTTGACCTTAGCCAAGAAACTTGTCATAATGGGGTATTATTGGCCTACCATGGAGAAAGAATCTTTTACTTTTGTCAAGAAATATTCTAAATGTCAGATCCATGGGAATCTTATTCATGCACCTACACAGGAATTGCAACTTTTCACTCTGACATGGCCTTTTTCTCAGTGGGGACTGGATCTTGTTGGAAAAATTCATCCTTCATCATCAAATGGGCATAAATTCATTATCACAGCTATGGAGTATTTTACAAAATGGATCGAAGTTGTTCCTTTGACGACCGTGACCGGTAAACAAATCTCTTCATTCATTCTGAATTACATCATTTGTAGATATGGAATTCCTAATTCTATCATTACTGACAATGGGAGACCTTTCAAGAATCAGGATGTTGATGAACTTTGTGAAAGATTTCACATCCAACACAGGTTTTCTACACCTTATTATCCACAGGGTAATGGTCAAGCAGAAGCTTCCAACAAAACAATCTTGAAAATCTTGAAGAAGACAGTAAATGATGTCGGTCGTGATTGGCATGTCTAATTAAATCTAGCTTTGTGGGCATACAAAACCAGCATTCGCACACCAACAGGAGCTACACCATATGCCTTGGTCTATGGAGCAGAAGCGATCTTACCACTAGAGGTTGAAATACCTTCGCTTAGGGTCTCACTCAAGGGATTGATAAATGATGAGGACTACAGAGTATCTCCTCTGCAAGAGTTAGAATTGTTAAATGAAAGACGTCAACATGTAGCTGACCATTTGAAGGGTTATCAACAAGTTATGTCCCGTAGCTACAATCACAGAGTTAAATCATGGACATTTCAAGTAGGTGACTTAGTCTTGAGAGAAAATCCACATAATCAGCAAGACAGAGAAAAGAAAGGAAAATTTGAACCAAACTGGCTTGGTCCATTTGTCATCATTGCAGCATATGTTTCTGGTGCATATCAGTTATCTACATCAGAAGGGGACCTGTTTGAAGAGCCTATCAACAGCATTCATTTGAAGAAATTCTATGCCTGATTCATAAAAAGTCCTGAAAAAATCCAAAAATATCATAAAAAGTCCTAAAAAATCCAAAAAAATCATAAAAAGTCTTGAAAAAAATCCAAAAAAATCATAAAAAATCCTGAAAAAATCCAAAAAAATCAAAAAAATCTGAAAAAGTGCAATAAAAACAAGTGGTGAAAACCTGGCAAACAGGCACTACTTGTGATCAAAATAGGCTCCTCCATCTATTAGCTTATGTCTTGCATTCACTTTCGGCATCATCGGTTCATATCTATCATCTGTACATATCCACATCATATGCCAGGAATCCTTGTG
Source organism: Sequoia sempervirens (assembly GCA_007258455.2). Taxonomy (NCBI): domain Eukaryota; kingdom Viridiplantae; phylum Streptophyta; class Pinopsida; order Cupressales; family Cupressaceae; genus Sequoia; species Sequoia sempervirens. Next base: position 312,872,551 of record VDFB02000008.1, read on the forward strand.
TTTCATCATGGCTTGATGAAATTTGTACATATCCATAATCTTTAGGTTGTGTTTTCACTGGGGCAGCAGTATAGACTGAACAAGAGAGGGGCAACAAGCATTTCGAACATCACAAATAGACACAAGACGTTTTGTCAAAATGCAACATCCATTGTCGTATCAAATAAATCACCACATGCTTATCCAATGCCAATTGAAATCAAAACAACATGATCCAAAACAAACATCGAAACAAGAATATCAATGATGATAACCAACTTGGATGATCTTAATCTAAATAATGTTTGAAATATTTTAGGCAAGATTTGAATGATTGTTTGATTTTCTATCATATCTCTGGAGCAATTCAATGATGTACTGAACTAGAAAAGCAAGGAAGGAGTATGATTTTTCTTTGTCTACTATTTGCGAGGAAATCATTAGTACTATGCAAATTGGTCGCAAGACATGCTCTACTACGTATCATTGATGACATTTCAGAATTTGCATAGGAAACGGGTTAACTCTTGTTTGTTTAGGCAAGCAATACTCAGGTCATCTCGGTTCAATTATACCTAGATGCTTGTATTATCTTGCTATATCAAAAATCATGAAAGCAATACTCAGGTCATCACTGGTGTTAACATACCCTTTGATGCTTGTATTAACTTTCAACATTTCAATGCTCTATGATGATACAAAAGCACAAATAAGCTCTCCAAATGGCAATATTGTATGAATATCCTGCATGGTTAGTATAGCTTGCATTCATCTGCATTTTGCATTTATAGATTTTCCCAAAAAGCTGGCAAGGTATCAAGTGTTTCATATCTTTTCGAATACATGACTGAGTATATTTTGACATTCACAAAAACATCATTTCGTACATTTTTCATACATATTTGCATCAGAAAATCATGCAAAACAAAGCATACATCAAAATCAAAACATTTATAAGCATTCATAAATTGTATCATCCATCATATTCATATAATCGTTCATCAATAGATTTCATTCATTTCATAAATCATGCATACATATACATTATAAGCATAAAAATTTGAGAAACCATCATATCATAACACATCATGCATATATAGGAAATTGAACCATTCATCATAAATCATCGCTGCATTTCATATATCTCAAAAATGAATGTCAAAATGTACAAAGATGTCAACTACACATGATATAACATCATCAAAAATGAGATCATCTCAGGGTGTATACAAATGTCTCAACAGAGTATCACTAAAACATCATGAACAATGCACTAGGCAGTGCTATCCTCTGATGGAGCTGGTCTGGGACCTGTCCCACCTACACCTGATGGACCTGCTCCACCTGTCCCTGATGGCCCTCCTGGAGGTAATGGCTGTGTCACACCCCTGCTGGTAGTCCGAGAGCGACTATGAGTAGACCGTGACTATGTATAACTCTCCCTCCACTCACGTGGAACCGCATCATGATACCTGGTCCTATAGAACTTGACCTCCCAGGTGGCTTTGGTCACCTCTCTCATCATGTCACCAGGCAAGGTACCTGTTGCTACTCTCTGTAGACTATCCGCCAAAGCAATGGCCTACTCACCCCACTATCTGGCTGTATTTCTCTCAGTAGTAACTGATGTCAACTATCCCTGAAGCTATGTAATCAAGGCTTGTGCCTGTGCTAGCTGACTCTGTAAGCTCTGCACTGTAATCTGCAAAGAAGATATCTGACCTGATACCACTGGATCTACTGAAGGTGATGGATTTGTATGTCTCATCTGTGGTCCACCTCTACCACCTCTCCTACTACCTCTCCTACCATCTCCACCACCTCTACCACCTCTCCTACCAACTCTCCTATCACCTCCACCACCACCATCACCTCCACTCTCATCATCACTATCTCCCTCTAACTCCTCATCACTACCTCCACTCTCATCATCCTCATCTCCCTCTGAATCATCACCCTCTGAAGTTGTCTCTCTATGTTGTCTCTGACCACCTCTCTGTGGTCTCTGTACAACAACTGGACCAATAGGCTCATCAGGATCAAATAACCGTGGTGCAGGATGCTCTAATATATACTCAATATATCAAGTCGCCTCCGCCGTTGATATTGGGCTCGCAATCCCACATCTCGCTCCTAACCGTGAACTCGGCCATCGCCGCTTCATAAGAAACTTCGTGGACCCCGACCGCAATCTCCTGTCGTCGCAGTATAAATGGCGAACCCATAGGCATACACCGCGGGTCGCACTATACCACACACACTCGGCTCCAACAAGAAATCTCTCAATAATCCATGGAGTGTGCGCCAACCAGATAGCCCCGAAAGGCAAGACATAGGGCATCTCCTACATCCTCTTCTAGCCATGCCTCGCCACCTACATATACGCCAATACATCAGATCAAGATTTTAAGAGACATTACAATTTATTCCGTGCCTGCCACCACCAAGCAAAGGAATATCATTTATATCTCCGACTGCATCGCATCAATTAACAAGTCGCCATCCATGAGTCATCGGTCATACGCAAAGTGCTCCCATGCCCATATCTGCATTAATGAACAACGCCAATAGGCAAACTCCAAATTTCTACTATATACAATATGATGTAACCTATCATACAATGACTAAGCATGTACGATCCTATGGATGTCGCAAAATTTGATCACTATCCTCTCCAACACGCATCTCACCCGGATCGCGAACCCTTCAACCTATGGTCGGGGTACAAACACCTCCAATGAAACCTACCAAGCATCACGGGCGGTGATATGAATTCCGCTGGTTCTCTACTCTCATGGGATGAAGTATCCGTTAATCTCATCGCCTCTCTCAGTAACCTCCTCTTTTTTCAAAGGATTTCCACTTCTTGCTTATCAAAGATCACCATTCTCCCATCATCGATCCCGCGAGGTACCCTCGGTCACAAAGAATCTCTCCACCGCAAATGAAATGTGTTGGTATCATCATGCCACCACCGTTTCGCCAGTGCGACGGATGAAGCTTTGTTGAGGTGCACCTCAAGCATGTCAAGAAAATGAAGTCAATCCACATGCCTCGATCACATCTCGATCTGACTGTAACAGTTGTGGAATCAAGCCCCATGTCTTCGAGAATGTCTCCCATGACTGCAAAACGCCTAATCTCTCCTGTTGACACATCAACATGACAAAGCAAAATCAATATCAAATCATCACGAGTTATCAATCAAATCTGAATATCAATCAAACAATTTTTTTCATTATCATGGAACGTAAATATATCAAAATCATGTTTGTTTTTAACAACCTTAAAAGCAAGCATATCAATCAAACTATTTGTTTTTCATTTTCATGAAAGCAAATAATCAAAATCATGTTTTTTTAACAACCTTAGAAGCAAGCATATCAATCAAACTATTTGTTTTTCATTTTCATGAAAGCAAATAATCAAAATCCTGTTTGTTTTTAACAACTTTAGAAGAAAACTTATCAATCCTATTTGTTTTTAACAACTTTAAAAGAAAATTTATCAGTTATTATTTGTTTTCCAACAACTTTGGGAACATATTTTTCACTCACAACAACATCCAATCATAGGCACTACATAATTTCACATGCGCGCTACAGGATTAAAGGCACTACAGAAATCTTCATGGGTGCTACAAGATCAAGCACACTATAGAAATGATTAAGGGTGCTACAAAAAGCTTCACGGGCGCTACAGAATCATATGCGCTATGGAAATTATCAAGGGCGCTATGAAAATTATTAAGGGCGCTAAAACACACTCTTTCACAATCAAAACAATGATAAACGTGTTCCGAAAAGAAAATTTTCACAAAGCAGAAGTTTAATGGGATACATACCACGGGTCCATAGTGCACCAGCTGCTGATGTCGTCGGATGCGCTCGAAACGGTGTTGGTGAATCGGAAGTGCCATATTTCTCACTCCATAGCTCAAAATTTACAATTTTTACTAGGTTAAAATGGAAAATGACATTTTTAACCTATTTAAAAGCAAATTTGGTGGATTTTAAAACATTTTATCACAGCAGGGGCAATTTTAATCATCAACTTTCCATCTTACATCTTTTCAAGTCATTTTCTTCACATCATCATTTTCGAACGATGAATCGACATCTTCAAAATCATAAAAATTTCAAAACATCTAAAAATTCAAAAAAAATTCACAAAAATCAAAATATTATCGATTCATCATTTGAGGGGGGATATACCTATCAACATTCGACAGTCAACATCTGGGGAAAATTTTAAAATTCTTTGAAGCAATGCGTAAAACACATCACTTCAAAGAGGGGCAAAATGTATACACCTAAAAATGGTCACATCACATAGTCTAGTAATGAATTAAATATTTTTAATATTTAATTAAATCTTTGAGTTCAATCTGCGTATAAATAAATTTAAATAATTTATTTATATTGTTCATTCTTTCATTTCGATTAAATAAATAAAGTTTATTTAATCATCTTTTTTCATTCATTTCTTAATTAATTAAATAAATATTACAATTTATTTATATTAATTATCATTTAATCTTGGCTTGAATATTTTATTCAAATAAAGATTAAGTATTCTAATATTCTTCTAATGTCCATTCACCATTAAATATTCTAAATATTTAAATATCCATTCGCAATTAAATATTTCAAAATATTTAATTAATTATTCTAAAGTCGCATCATAATTAAATATTTCAAAATATTTAAATCTTCTATAGTTCTAAAATCAAAAATCAAACTCACATAAATGAAATTAAATAAATTTATTTAATTAATTAATTTGGGGATTATCTTCAACAACCGTGAAACAAACTTCCAAAACAGAAAAATTTAATTTCTCTGTTCTTGTGCAAGATTGTTCCCATGGGTTGAAGACAAGGCTCCATTCTTCTCTCCAACCTCCCAACATTCTCCATCTTCCTCTCAACCTCTCCATCTCTCACCATTCAATTCTACTAGACAATCTCACAACCGTTGATCTTTGCTAGCCAGGATTTTGCCTACAAAAAGCTATAAAAGGACTGTCGGGTCTTTGCAAAAAAAAAGAAGCTTTCATATAGATAAACTATAGCCAAATTGCAATAGTATAGCCTTCTAGTATTCATAGCATTCTAGTATTCATAGATTGTAGAATCATAGCATATCATGGCATATCCATTCCATATCATAGCATCCACAATTCACAGCCCCTGTGCATATCTGTGTCAGTATTTTCACTTCACCAGCATATAGCATAGAGAAGTACTATCATTTTGCACACTCGTTCTGCAAGTTGCCATTTGGAGAAGCCTTGCTTACACAATCTGAGAGCAGCAGCTTCAAACAAATCTTTGGAGATAGAGGAAGATGGAACAGCTCTGAAGAATCTTCATTTGTTTCTTTTGAATTCAATTTAATTAGCTTTCTTTAGTTTAATGTTTCATTTGTGTGTTGTTATTCATTTACTTTGATACTAACATATTTACAACACACAAAGGTAAACAGATAATTGATGACCTAAAAATTTTAGTTCTTCTATTATCTCTAATAATTGTTGAGTGTTTCTAGTTTATTAAAATTCCCTAGTTTCTTTACATTACTACCACCTACCTAAACATAAATGAAGTTGAAGCATCTACGAGGTCTATTTAATCATATAAGTGAATGGATGAAAGGTTCCTACTTTCGCTCATTTCCCTCTTATTTAGCACTCACTTCTAGTGCATTTGTTTAATAAGAATGACAATGTTATTCTTTACCATTTCATACTTAATCATCCTTTTCCATTTTAGATCCCACCTTTTCACTATCCTATAAGCCACAATGCTTGTAGTCTTATCCCTAAGACAAGGTTATACATGATAGTGTTTGCAATGACTAAAAGTTGATTTTCTTGTTGTGACTATTGCACTTCACACCATTGTCCTCTCTCATTTCCAAATGGTCATTAAAAACCATTTAATTCTTAAAAAATAAAGAATTAAATGAATGAAAGTACATAAAAAATAATGGTAAATAAGCAAAATAAACACATAGGCAACACAAATGATATTTTATTGTAGAAACTCCATTAATGTACTCAGGTGAACACTTCACCTAACATCCACACTTTTCCCACTTTCCAAGGCATCCAACCTCCATATTTTTTAAATATTTATGAGACTTGACTACTAGTGAGGACATTCTTCCTTTCAAAACCCCAAGGCAAGTTCCCAAAATTGACCACAACACCACTTTGACCTAGATAAAAAGAAATTGTTATAGGTGAAGTTTGTAAGATCTTAGAAGATGCATTCACAATGATACATTATTGTTAGGCCCCTCATGTAGGGATTTGGGGATGACAACCCCTAAGAAAAACATTTTTACCCTTTTTCAAAGCGGTTAGTTGGTTCATGGTTTCATTCCCATGTTTTTCTTGTTAGGAAAGTTGTCTCAACCTTGCATCCTAATGTAAAGAAAAAAATAAAAATTTCAAGGTTGTAGAGATTGATTTTATCCTTAAAAAATGTGATGGTGATATGGAACTTTGAGATCTACAATATAAAAAAAATATGGGCTCAATTAGCTTCCTTAATCAAAAAATTTGGCCTTTGAAAGATATGTCTCTCACATAAAAAATGTAAGAGCATCTATGACACATAAGAGAGTTGTAAGAGGTAGCTACGATTATTGAACAACTTGTCATGCATGTTATGACACATTATAAAGCATCTTTGAATGGATATAATAGATTCAAAATAGAGTGCTCAAGTTGGTGAGTGGATTATAGTGAAATTATGGCAAGTGGAAGGACTATGCTATTTTTACCCTACAAATTGATCTTGAAATTTGGAGGGTGGATTTTTACTAGTGATTTTGGTGTCACATTTTGAGTGGTTTTAGCTCAATGTTTTGTAATTTCCATTTTATTGTTTCATGTATTGCTTCCCATATTAATTGGGTTCTTGAGATAGAGGTTTCATAGTGAGTTGTTTATAGTATTGGTATGCTATTACAATTGCACCAAATCTCTTGTTGGTGATATTCATATAAAGGCTTAAACTCTAAAATTATATTCTAACAATTGATTACTAAATAATGCATTGAGTTTATTTGGAGTATGGGTTATTTTTCTCGAAAGAGTTTTCCCTGCATAAATCATTGTGTCATGGTATATTGATTTTGTGCTTATTTCCTTGTAACTATATTATGAATTTGTGTATGCACATACCTCCTCTCATAGATTAGTATAGTAAGTGTATTTCACACATTTTCTTCCTTTCATTTCTAACACCACTTAGTGGTTTCTACAAGAATGAAAAAATCTTCTAAGTTGTAAGTGACCTATAAGATACTAAATTGTTTTATTCCACCTATTAACATAAATAATATTTAACAAAAATAATATAGAAATAAAATAATATAGTCTAATCTACACTAATAAATATAAGAGATCATAAATGGAGAATGAATTATAATACTATAAATTATTATTAAAAAATAAAGACATAAAATATTTGTATACCTAGTAAATGTTAGATTTAGAATAAAAAATAGGCTAGATGCAAGACTAGATAAATGGTTTGTTGTGAATCTAGATTTTGTTGGATAGAATTCAAGATGAATTGTAGTAGTGTAGGGATACTACAATAATGATAGAGGAGAATTGTAGTATTTTATGAGAATTGGTGACTTCTACTCAGGCAAATCTGTAACTTTATATGGTAGCTCACCTTTATCTATTGACCTTGTTCCTACTCATAAAATAGTCGTGTTCACTCTAGAATCCTTCAAAACAAAGGCTAAAGAATGGAAGATGCAAGGGAATGGTTGTGTTTTTTAGGACACTACCTTAATAGTCCCCTAGGTGGTAAATTTCAACCCAATAATATAATTGATATGAAAAAGGGGTGTGTGCAAGCCTATGTAACTTTTTGATAGTGGTGTGTGTATAATAATGGTGAAAATACAATCTGTGCGAACCCTTTTCCTAGTACCTGCAAAACAACATGAATAAACGAGTTAGACAATGAATTGCAAGCTAAAAGAAGGATTCCCCATGAAATCCATTTGCAAACTCAAAAGAGGAAAGAAAATATTGAAGAACACAAAGCAAATGACAAAACTAGATTTAATCCTAATTAAAGAAGCAAACACTTGATCCCTTGGGGAATTGGTGCCAATTTGATGTGAAAATTGGCCCTTTCCCAATCCCTATGATGCAAGATTTGAATGTTGAAGAGATTGTTGATCCACTTTTGATGAAAATATGAGAACTCCAAGCCAAATCTGCAAAAAGCCTAACTAGGAATTCAAATGATGTATGGAAATGGCTAAGTATTTTACAATGGTAACTTTGCTTGGATTGTGGATGATAAAATGAGGAGAGGAGCTCTTTATTTATAGGATTTCAAGATGGATGAATGCCCAAATTTGAGCAATGTGGGACTAACTTTCATCCAATGACATGGTGCCACTTGTCAAGCTATGAATGGATGATGGTTGTGCAAGATTTGGGGTTTGTGCCAATAAATGCCAATATTTGAAATTCAAATTTGTTGAATTGTCATGTAAGAGGGAAGGGAAAATGCAATAAATGCCACTTGGCTCAAGGCAAAGGACATGTAAGAGGTTTTAAATTCCTTGTTGGATGTACATGTTGACTTGGAATTTTTGAATTCAAATTGAGGGAATATTCCAAAAAGATGCCATGTGAGGAAAATAGGGATTTAATAAATGAATTAAATCTATTTTCATGTCCAACTTGCATTATCTAGAGGATGTGACATGAGATGAGGTTAAATTAATCAATGGTTAATTAATTTAATAGGAGATTAGATGATGTGACTTATTTGACATAGATCTATGGATTTATTTAAATCAGATAAGAGAGGAATATCATAAGAGGCTAATTAAATAAATATTTTGATTTATTTAATTAAAAGGGATGGTGTTAGATTAAATCAAATAAGGTTTTAATTTATTTAATTTAATAGATAGACTTTAGAGATTTAATCAAATAAATTGATCATTTAATTAAATAGGGATAATTAGATCAGATGGATTGATTTAATTAACAAGAGAAAGTGACTTAATTAGACAAAATGATTTATTTAATTAAGAGACCAATATTGATGAATTTAATCAGATAAGGGAATTTGATTAAATGGTTAGACCGAGGGATGGTTTAGGAAGAAATGATGTTAGTAAGTCAGGATCAAATGCACGATGTTAATCAGTATATTTTCGATGTCTACACAATCAAATCCCTCAAGGTAAATATATGAAAGGTGGCATTTTCTTTTGATTGAGTCCATATTGTGATGGGAGATATTACAAAGCATATGCAAAAAGGGAAAACAATAATCTAAGGGTGATGTCAATAGAGGGTTTTTGCAAATTCAAAATGATTATGGTGAAGGGAAAGGGGTTTCTAATGGCTTTCTAATGGATGGGATGGAGGAATAAACATGATATATGGAAAGAGGGGGGATGAAGCTTCAATAATTCCATGGAAAAGTGCTCAGGGAGGATCTTTAAACTTCACATCTTCCATCTATATCTTATTGAGTTCCCTACAAGTTTCTAATGTATTGGTGTAGCATCGTGCATATAATAAGATTAAATATACACCTCCACTATTTTTTAGTCATGTGTCCAAATTTTTTTACTAAGAGATAAGGTATGAAGTGGGCAAGAAAAATACTTTTCTAAGGTGGGCACTAGTTGCCAGGGGTTGCTAGAGCCTTGGACTAGCACTATGGGATAATAGTGACATTATCAACTCTACAAATTGAAGTCCTTCGGGTAGGTTCTTATGATCTTGGATCTATATAGAATCACTTTGTGATTAATGGTTTGGAAAAAAAGAAGTAAAATTGTTCCTAAAACCTACTAGAGAAAGGGGCACTAAAATGAGTATAAAATTATAATATGAAGATTACAAAATCTATAATTTCTAACCTTATAATTTTCTAATGTGATTTTCCTATAAATAAATGCACAGTAGTTAGGGTTATTATGGGTGAGGAGCATATTACTATATAAAGAGCTCAAATCAAGGTTAAATTGTTAGATTGATTCCAAACACAGGGCTAAAGATCTCACCATCTCCTATTGAGAGCATTGGAACTTTGATTTATATTATAAAGCTTATTACTTTGATCAATGCATTGAATCTAATTCGGAGTTTGGGTTTATTTTGAAAGGGTTTTCCCAAGTCATATCTTGAATTATCTCTTTATTGTTACTTTGCTAAAATTTGTATAGATTTTTTCTCACTTGCATTGTTACTCTCATTGATTGGTGTGGATTTAGTCTAGTTTCCTTTCAATTACACTAGCACAATAGAGGGATAAAACCACATTTTTATGGATTATACCACCCCTAACCAAATGAGAATTTGCATGTGTAGTCTTACTAACATGGATCCCAAAAGAAATTTCAAAATTTAGAAAATAGAATACCAATTCTTCCTCTTGACGCCTATAGAAATAGTATTATACTAGGAATTAAATAGACTATACCACTCTTGTTGGCACCCATAAATTTGATGAATTTATAGTGCTCGGTGTTGTCACTTTGTGCCACCCCCTTATGATTCCCCTCAATTATAATCGATCTAAGAAAACTTAATGGTGTATCATGCTCAAGTGCCTTTGGTAGTTGCATTTTCCCCTTGGCAAGTTGTAGTAAAAAACCCATTTACAAAAATCCCAACAGTGGCTAAGTACTGAACTTTTCAAGCTTTCAATTTTCTACATACTTGCATGCCATCTCTTTCACTCCTGAGTTCTTCCCTCTTTTCACTTCTTTACATCACTTGCCCAACTATTTTGGCCTTTCTTCTTATCCTTGTTGTTTTATTTTCTAAGTCATAATTCTTCCATCCAATCACCATTAAATTTTTTAAAGGTTTTGAGAATCTTGTCAGATTTTGAAAAAGTTTTTGAAACCACTTTCAAATCTCAACAATGTTTTCAAAACAATCGTTCTCTTCAGTATTTGGTGATTGGATATTTATTCTATCTTTTGTCTTATTCTTATGATAATATATAAGCCTCCCTTTCGATCCCCAATCCTTGATGTCTTATCTTCGGCCTTCGGTGAATTAGTCTCCCTCTTATCCTTTATCACAATTTTGTGATATGGGTTGTCTTCCTTCCTACCTCTAATCCTCGATGTCATATCTTCTGCCTTCAGTGATCAATTATCCCTTTTATCTTTTGTATTAGTCTTATTATAAGAAATAAGCCTTATCACTGATCCCTAATCCCCGATGTCATAGTTTTTGGTTTTTCAAGAATTGAATATTGTCCTTAACCTTTACCGTTATTTTTCAATAAGGCTTAAACCTTCCTCGTGACTCCTGACTCCTGAAATATTCCTTCCCTTTGCATTATTTTTAATCTTTCCATCAACTCTTTTGATTTCATCCTTCCCTTCTTCTAGTGAGTGTCGAGCCCAATGCCTAACATCAGATAAAAATTCTCTTTTGGAGATCATAGTTTCAATGTTCTTCATGTTGTCTTCTTCATCGACATGGTATGTGGTATGCAGTAGGCCTAACACTCAACTTTGATGAAGGTGACCTTTCAAGGTGGAGAACCATTTAATATTTAATCCAATGATTGGTTTAGGCCCAAAAATTCAACAATACTCTCGAAGGACATGTTTTTAGTCGTAAACGCCATTAATGTTGTAGCTACTTTATCAACTACCAAATTTGATCCTTGAGGCTACAAGGATGAAATTTAATGCATTTCTCAACAATTGCAAGTGGTACAAAGCAACACCCATGCTTCTTTATGGTTTACAGGCCTCCTTTTTGTCAGAGGGCCATTCCTAGCCAGATTTTGCTATAGATTTTGTGAGGTTTTTTGTTCCTCATTTGCATGCTCATTATTGTAAGGGCATGGCTTCATAGTGTGCAACCATGTCAAGGTGATGCAAGAAAGAATGGGGGGCCATAAAATTTATGACACTTGTGGTTTTTCCCCCAAGGTCTTTTGATGTTGTTAAAAGATATATTTTTCCTAAATTAGTGGGAGGGAGAGAAGATGATAACATTTTTACAGAGAGAAGCAATTATGGGGCTAGTAGAAGATATATATTCATAGGAAACCCTAGGGTTTTGATTTCCAATTTTGGGTGTAGCTATTTTGTATTGTAATGATTTGGGTTTTCTCCTGAATCTACAATAATACTTTTAAGCTTTGAATATTGATTGATTAAGGGTATAATCAATCTTAGTTGAGTGTCTCCTTATGTATGGTATGCATTTCCAGATGTATGTTGTTTAGTTTTTCAACCAAAAGTCTATAAAATCCTTGTAAAGCTTTTGCATGGTATCTTTTCAATATAATAAAGGAAATGTGTGGGTATAGTTGAGGATTTCTAAGTAGACTCTCTTAATATTTTGCAACCATTTATTGTCTTTCTAAATGAATATGTAGAGCCCAACTTCCCTTATCATTTTGAAAGGCATAGTCTTTTGTGGTGACTTGATTAAGCCATCACCTTGTTTTCAGTTGTCACATGTTTGATTAAATCTAGAGACTTTGTTTCCCAATGGATAAAGGCACTAGCCTGTGATTGGCTATCTCTCCTATCATCCTCAACACACTCTAAATACATCAACTCAAACACCTTTTAAGTTTTATTTTTGTGTGTTATACTACCATATCTGAATGAATATAGCAATAC